>JAUZST010003503.1:0-17110 GCA_034779995.1 Parotocinclus haroldoi | reverse complement strand
ACACACACACACACACACACACACACACACACACACACACACACACACACACACACACACACATACACACACACTCAATCTTTCAAATTTGTCTAAAAAAAACTTGAGTACAATGTTTACAATTATACCAAATATGACATATGAAACTATTAGACAAAAAAACTTCTGCTAAACACATTGTTTACATTTAACCAAAATTGACATATCTGCTCCTTACTGCACACACTACCAGTGGGCTATCTGTACTGTTCCCCTTACTGTATTTATTGTTTAATATTCTGTATATTGTTTAGTGTTCCTATATTTATTGTGTCTTGTTGTGTAGTTTATTGTTCTGTGTAACACCTTGGTCCTGGAGGAATCTTGTTTTGTATTGTTCTGTCCTGTACACCCCTATATATGGTTGTAATGACAATAAAACCACTTGAACTTGAACTTGAGCTTGAATGATCCAGGCAGGTAATGTGAGGAAATCAGACTTTACAGGCATCAACTGACCTGATAGCTGTGAAGTGGCAGCCACTGTGTCATTGTTTTGCCAACCATAAAATAGTTTTTATCCTTATAATTACAGCATTCAGCAAACAACCTTTTCAGTGCTCTGTATAGTATGACAGACAAATGATGATAACCAAACAAGGACTAAAACAATTCATCATTATAAATATTCAAAAATCAAAGACATGAAGACTTGCTCTACACGGCAATGTGTGATTGCAAACAGAGTAGCAAAAACTTTCTTTTTCTAAACTGATGAAACAGAACCACTACTTTGTGCAAAAGTCACAAAGACAATGTTGCTATAATATTAGATAGCCCAATTAGAATTGTTGCTCTGTGAAATCAGTTACTACCTGTACACTTAAGGACGATATTAATCTTAATGTGTAATGACAGTGCATGCCATTGTTTTATATCAAACACTTTCTCTACATACACTTTAGTTCAGCAATATAGATTGTAATCACTTAAGCAATACTAATGCATACTCAGCTTAGAATTCATATTTATTACTCTGGGACTGATTGCGGTTTGTCCAAGCATAATGCATATTTACTTTTATATGGATAATTTCAAAGCAAGTGTTGGGTCTATTACTCTGAAATATTCCAGATGTCATATAACTAGGAGGCAATTCATACATCTGGCAATAAACAATGAGCCATCCATATTATAATTATCCATATTGTAGGATGTTCATAAAATTCAAGGCAATGTGGTGGCACAGTTCTGGAGATCTCTGGTTTCATCCTGTTTTCTGTAGATGGACAATATGAAAGACTTTCGTGACCTGCTGTACAAGTCAGTTGAACAATCTTCTTGAAAAAGCCAATCTCCATATAGGATAACAGCTTATCTCTAAAAAGAAATCACTTCAAAGGAAGGACTTTCTGTTGCATTGTTCTGAACATGGTTCTTGGATACAGGATAATGTGCACACAACCATCAATCACATTATGAATAGTTTTGTTCAAATCAACTTTACCTTGATATACTGTACGCAGACTGTTAGTCATGTAAGTCTGTAAATGCTGTTATTAATTTCAACACTTAATATACTACTCTTATTTTATGAAGTATAATATTTGATAAAACTGCAATTGATGATTTATCAATGTTTAAATGTTTATCAAATGCAATATATGCTTCCATAGATAAGATACTCAACTTGTTAAGCTTTGGAGCACTGCACTAAGAAGAACTGTCATGGAGACCTGTGCTGCCCTACATTCTGTGCTAAAAGAGGATTACCTGAAGGTAATAGACTCAAAATGTCTTAACAATGTCTTAAGCAGACAATGTAAACATCTCCATTTCCATTTTGGTTATGAGAGCGTGGTACTTAAATGTCACCCTATACTTGTGCTTCAGTATTGTTCATTCTTATCCTGGTATTAACTTAATATCAACATGGTAACTGATGTAAAATAGCAAAACAAATCAACATTTCAACATTGTCAACATTATTTGCAAGTGCATTATATGTATATGCATTTTACAGTGTATGGGTATGAAAATAGCTACCCACTGCTCACAAAAATGAAATACTATATGATTGTTCATTTTAATGTTGGAACATACCATATGTATTTGTATTAAATTATACAAATAATTTTAAATTGTATGAATATTTTGAGTAACCAAATTTCCATACAGCCATTTCCCAATAGTGCAAACATGTTCTATTATAAGTCAAGTCTTTAGATCAGACTTATGGATGTGGTTGATGCCCACCACAAATTTATGCATGCAGGTTTGGACACCCATAAAATAATTTTAAAAACTTCAAATTTGAGGGTTGGCATGGAAAGAGGCCTTCATGTTCCACCAAGGAGTCACTGCCAAGCAACAATATCTTGATGGCATACTTGTCGATCAATGATGTGTCCTACCCAGTCAGACCTGATGTGATGATGAGTTACACCTTACAAATATGAGCAAAGATCGAAAGATAGATAACTGCCTTTTTAGGGCCAGACATGTGGTAGAAAATACCTTTGAAATGTTTTCAAATCACTTCTGGGTCTTCAGATTGATCATTTGAGTGGAGCCACAAAAAGGAGTGAGCATTATCTTTGCTTGTCTGTGCTTTTTACAAGAAATAAATCCTAAACCATAAACACTGCCTGCCTATGTGGTTTCAAAAGATGCAAACCATCAGCTTGTTGAAAGAACATGGAGGAGAGAAATCGCACTCCTGTTTAAGACAATCAGGAAAGCAAGAATTTCTATTGCAGGTAAGCACTTTACACTTTAATCTTTGTTCATTTAATAATGGCAAAATATTTGAACATTTAACATATAGTTGTAAACATGATTACACCAATAGAAAATTACTGTAAAGTAAATGGGTGGGGGCAGTTTTGGATTGGTGATTGAAAAGCTGGCTTTTTGTTTTGAAATAAAATGTTTATTTAGTATATGTATTTAATGCTAAGTAGATAATCGTACAATAATCAATGAGTAACTGAAAGAGCAGCAATGGCTGCATAACTGAAGTGCAATAATTCCCAATAACTAAATCTGCTGTATCTCCGGAGTATGGAATGAAAAATCAAGGTAAATATTCAGGAAGCGGTAGTCAGATTTGATGAATATCTGTACTACTGACTATTGATGTCTATATCATCAGCATTTATCATCTATAACTGTATGGACTGCAATTGAGGCTAAAAGAATTGAAAGTTCTGTGTAAGCAATTTAAAGTTCTATGCAAGTACTATCAGAGAACCTGACCTTGGTGCTGGCCAAGGTGTATGGGCGCATCAGTACGTAATGTATAAACCTAAATCAGAAGAGTTGGGACAGTATGGAAAATGTAAATATGATTTTGACTATATATATCATATCACAGACTATAAAATATCATCAGAGACAGTATGAATCCAGGACAATGTTTGGCTGATCAACTTAATTTGAATTAACAGCAGTTCCTATATTTCAGACCTGGAACACATTCCAAAAAAGTTGAGACTGTGGCTAGTTTGTAAAAAAAAAAATGCAATTTCAAATAGGTGATGTCAACAAGTGATTGTAATTATGGTTTATGTAACACCTCGTACAAAAACAGAGACAAATGCAGCTCGGCGAAACAGAATCTTTAATGGAATTGTCAGGCAAAAATACAACAACGAAAACAGTACAAAGTCGGCAACCGGTAATATCAAACGAGGTCCAAAACGTGAGGCGAGAATCGAAGTTCGAAAGACAGAAACAGGAGTAAAAACACGGTAAGGCACAATGGAAAACTCACAAAGAGGAACGCTTCAAAACTGGGTAGAACCGAGTGAATAAGCAGAGAGTACCTGGGCAACCATGTTTAAAAAGGGTGGAGCTAATGAGGAAACGGTGTAAGTAATTAGTAAGATGGTGATCGTAGGTGTGTTTGTGAGTGGGTGTGGTCCGCTGCACAGCTAGTGTGTGTGACAATTTCGTATAAAAGCAGTGTCTACAAAAGGCAGACTTTGAGGTGCAAAGCTGGGCAAAGGATTTTCAGTAGTCAAGGCATGTGTGAGAAAATTGTTGAATTAAAAAAGCAATGCTCAAAGAAAGACTTTAAAGGATTTCTATATTTCAGTCCTAAATATTTCTGATTCGAATTTGCATTATCGTGTTGATAAATCCATGGATGTCCCTGGAAAATGTCATCTTGAGGTAATTAACTTTGCTCTAAAATAAACATGTTTTTTTTCTGCATTAATGCTGTGTAACATAACTTAAAATGAGTTTACTTAAAATGAGGGCACTAACCCAACCCTGAAAACCCAGGCTTGCACTGATAATTGTAATGATGTGTAGGAGGAAGTGGAGACAAACGCAGCATGGCAGAAAGCAAAATGAGAAACGGTCCACGGTCCATACCAGCAAACTATGTTCAAAGGGCAAGACAACAGGAAAGGTCGAGGGATAGAAACAGGTCAAGTCATGGTAAGGAGCGATAAAGATGCAACCAGAATAAAATGCTGTAGACCAAGTGAATCAGGAACGAAGTGAGAGAACGGCAGGTGTGCATCATTAGTAAGAAGATGATTGGGAGTGTATGTGTGTGTTTGTGTGTGTTTGTGTGTGTGTGTGTGTGTGTGTGTGTGTGTGTGTGTGTGTGTGTGTGTGTGTGATTGGGTGTGGTCCACTGAGCAGTTAGTGTGTGTGTAACTAGATTGATAGTCTTTTTGACTTTGGAGCACACAGCCTGCATTTCTTCCAAAACAGACCTTTAATACTAATTCATCTTAACCCATGTTTCCAATGTGTGATGGTGCATCCTAGATGCCTCAGAGCGTAGAGAAGTCAACATTGCTTCTGGACATTGTTAACATAAGGCTTATTTTTTGCACAGTAAAGTGGCATTTGTAATGCAAGGGTGTATTGTAGTGCTTGATACAGGTTTGTCAAAGTAATCCCTTGCCCATGTAGTTATAACAGCTATTGATGAATGACAGTTCTTGATGCAGTTCCATCTGACAGATCGAAGAATGCATTGCAGACCCGAAATGCAGGAATGGATGTTTGTTAACAAATACAAAATACAATATGTATTGGGTTTATATAGTTTACACTGAAATGCAAGTCAAAGTAAATGTAAGAATCACTGCATTTTTTAAATTTACATTTAATTGAGTTAAAATGCTAAAGAACTCACCGAAAGCTGATCCCACAAGCAGTCCCACAAGACAGAGTCCCAAATTTAGAGATGATGGGTGATAGAAGGGGCAGTCTCGTTGCTGTTTTATTTAGATCTCATGTTCTGGTTACCATCCCAGGAGAGCTTAAGTCACAGTCAACAAACACATCTGCTTCCTCCTCCTGCTACTTTTTTTATATATCCAGTGTCCTTATTCTCCTTAATATCAAGCTGCGTTAAATGGCACATATTACATGATGAAGAAATACTAAGGTACTCAAAGTGCTAACTAATTTGTTAATTATTCAGCATTTATCTATACAGATATGGTGGTGTCCAAAAGTCTGAGGCCTCTAGCAGATGTGTATAGCAGACATTTGTATTTTCCCTTTTTGCAGTTGAGCTGGCAATAAATTCCACAAGATTGCGGAAAATGCATGATGATGCATGATTAGATCAAATCCAACTAAGTGGTCCAAACAAGTTTCAATTTAAGGTATTTTGCTCAAATAAACATTTGACATAAACATTGTTGTAAGACTTTAACATGGTGTGTCACAAATTTGCTAGTACTTTAGAATGATTTTCTAAAATATTGTAGAACTTCAAATAGTAAAAGGTCTTTCTTTTATTTACTTTTATTTCATAGCAGACAGTATGAACCTGAGAAATTGAATGTTTTGATTGGCCATCTTCATTCCAAAAGTACATTGCTAAAAAATGGACGCCGTGTGATCTGGACCAAAGATGAAATGGACATTTCCCATACTGTCCCTTTGTATGATTCAAAACATTCTGTTGTTTATTTTCACAATTACATAAAAATTATCCCACACTTTCAAAGAAGTCTCATTTTTTTACTCCACTGTGCATGCTCTGCTTACAGCAAATGTGGTATTGTTTATTGATAATGCTGTGACTGTGGTTTGTGTGTTACATGGGCCTTCTGAAAGTCTAGATGTTTGAAAATTAATTGTTGCTTTAGTGTTGGAGGTTTCTAACCACTGGCATTAGGTTTAAGAGAAACGGCTCTGATTTTCAGCAACAATAAGATGAAAAACCTGTTTGACAGTTTTTGTTCATTTGACAAGATGGTACTCCATATATAAACTACAAAAGAAACAGCAAAATGAAAAGAAAAGAATGCACAGGAAAATAAAACAAAGCCCAAAAAAAGGGTTTGAACAAAATACTTTCCCTCAATGAAAATATACAAAAAAACACAAAAATTTATTTGAATGCTTACATTAGACTTTTTTTATTGGGCAGCTCTTTATATAGCGCTTTTTATTAAGGAGCAATGTCCAAAAACAGCTTTACAGCATTATATTGTGTTAAAAGGCCAATGCCAAAATTGAGCAAGCCTAGGTCCGCCGTCCTCGCCGATGGGCGTTACAGAGCAATCGCTGAGGCAGTTTATATCAGGTGCTTAATTTAGGACCTAATTACGAACATCTGCTGTGCTGGTTACTTAAGGACGGGTTCTAGCATTGTTCGTGGCCAGGTCGTCGCACTCACTCCACTAACGCATCATACCACTGGTGCACATGCTCATTGAGATGCGCTACGGCTTTCCCCATGCACTCCTCGCACGCTTGAGCTTGCACTTATTCCGTCCTCGCCACCCTTTGAGTCTCACTCCAGCCGGCTGCCCGCTCTAAATGAGACACACCCCGGTTAGAGCTTCGCCACCCGGCTGCGCGTTCTAAATGAGATGCACCCTCACTCCAGGTGGCTGCCTGTTCTAGATGGGATGCACTCCGGCTTGGGGCTTTGCCATCCAGCTGTGCTCTCTAAATGAAACGCGCCCCGGCATGGCTTCCTCGTGCTACATGCGTGCTTGAGCTTACACTCGCCCTCTGGCACTAGGGGCGCTACACGTGCACTCGAGCTTATGCACCCTGGCAAGCTGGGGAGGTTGGTGTTATAATTCACGAGACACAGCTGCGCACTTTTTTCCCTTTTAGTTATTCTTATTATTTAGTTTCTTCTTATTCTTATTCTTTCCCCTTTTTCCCCTTTTTCCTCTTTTATAGTTAATATATATATTATCAACCCCATTCTTATTATACGCCGTGGGATTCCGTCTCTCCCGCATACTTGGGTCCGAACGCCCTATCATAACAAGTTTATCATCACTGAGTATGCCAAGAAACTTAGTACAAAGAACTTGAGATGATATGTGATTAGACATACTAATTTACATACTATTTGTTTTCTTTTTGAGCTGAAAAGCATGTATGAATGTATGTTAGCTTTAAACAAAATATAAATATTTGATCATTCTAAATTTTATGTATGGAGTTGAAATTAATATATGGCCATCTTTAGAACATATAAGTGTAATCTATGTGTATATATTGGTGTCATCAGCAATTGAAGAATTTCACAATCTATCTTATTTAGCAAGAGCTTTGTCTTAAAACACACTTTTTTATATTATTTTAATAATGACCTAACCAAACTTAGGTTTAACCTAGCTAGCTAACAAAGCACAACTAAACAAAGCTTTCCAGGCAAGATCGTGTAAGTATAAATTATGTTGCCAAAGATCCACTTGCTTGACCTCCATGTCAGTGGTCCATACAACCAGACGCCTTGTGTTGTTGTTTATTGTTGACACCTGATCTCACATGAGGAAGTGAAATTATTTTTGTGACTTTTTGTCAGTTTTTTTTAATCAGCTTGCAAGTGTGGTTAAAACTTGCATGGTGGCATATTTATTTTTTCAAAAGGTGACTGAGAGGTTTATGTTTATATTGTGCTGCAAACACCAGGCACATAAGAAGAAAGTAATAAAACAGCTCCCCAGTTCTATGGTCTACTGAGAGAGCAATCTTGCAGAGGTTATCGTTGCATAGATTGAATGTTCGGGTCTGAGAAGTTGCTCTACAGGGATCTATTATGCTTGCTCAGAGCTGACACTGACCCTATGAAGGATTATTAAACCTATGTGTTATAAAATGTACACTTAAGATGAAAAATAAGCCTGCACTTCAGGTGAAATAATCCACTTTTCACACTAATGGTATGGCACCAAACTGAAAGAAGTGAAATCTCAAGAAATAGTTAAGAAGAAGTGACTAAAAGAATGTGTAGATTTTAAAATACTGTAACTGTACCCTAAACAATCTGTTAAAAATGCTATTAGCAAGCCAAACCAACTGAAAAGGTTATTTGGGGTATTTAATGTCAACGTTGGCACAATGACAAGCACAAAACTAATGTCCTGTTAACCACTGTAGATACAACAGAACTGGACTAATATGATCAAATTTTGTAGTTCTAGAGAGCTGTCTGAGGACACCAGGGACAACTGGATGCATGCAACAAGGCTGGGATGAGCAACAGGGCAATAGGTAAGCAGCTTGGTGAGAAGGCAAAAACTGTTGGTGCAATTATTAGAACATGGAAGAAACACAAGATGACTGATGAATTTTCCTTTGTCTATTGCTCCATGCAAGATCTCATCTTGTGGGGTAAGGATGATTCTGAGAACTACGAACTACACGAACTACACGAGAGGACCTATTCAATAACCTAAAAGAGCTGGGACTACAGTCTCAAAGATCAATCCTGCAGGTCCCCCTGCTCACACCAGCAAATGTCCAGGTCCATTGGAAGTTCACCAATGACCATCTGGATGATCCAGAGGAGGCATGGGAGAAGGTCATGTGGTCAGATGAAACCAAAATAGAGCTGCCTCCACAGTCACCAGATCTCAATTCAATAGAGCACCTTGGGAATGGAATGAGAGATACACATTAAAGATGTGCAGCCAACAAATCTGCAGCAAGTGCATGATGGTAGTGTCTTCAAATGTACCAAAACCACTTAGGAATGCTTCCTGCATCCATCATACACACATCTCCAGTTGAATATTTGTTGAATATATGCCATGAAAAATGAAGGCAGTTTTGAAAGCAAAATGGGGTTCAAAACCCAGTATTAATAAGGCATACCTAATGAGGAGGAACAATGCTAAAGTGCTAAATTTCATATGGCTACAGTTTGATTCATAATGTGTTGGCATAAACATGCCAATTGTTTAATTAATTTTGTAACAATTGTAATGTTTAGTCAACATAGTTGCATAGTTCAGGCATTTGTTTAAAGTAATTACTTGAGTATCAGGTCTTGATGGTTTTTTCTGATTTTACAATAGTAACTGTCATCCTCTAACTTAGTTGTGCAGCTTAAACATAAACATTGTGTGCTTACCATCACATGCTTGCAATCAGTCATGACAAACTATTCTTAAAGTTCACTTCAGTAAAATTGACATTAATTAACCTAAACTTTGCTTTTGCAATGTTATTGTTTTCTTAAACATGACTGGAGATATAGATTAGTTAATATTATTTTTCTTCTTCTTCTTCTTCTTCTTCTATTGAACATATTCTGATTCTGATCAGAAGTTTCATTCACATATACTATTTAAAAACAAATCACTTCACTTCATTTAGAGTAAGCTATTTGTGAGTTGTTCTCAGTAAATCCAAGTGTTTTGACATGCAACATCCTATGCAGGTATGGCCAAAAGTTTTAAAAGTGGCACAAAGTTTTTTTGTTTTTTCACTTTGCTGTGTCAACTTTTTATGGTGGCAATTTGTATTAAATCTAGATTGAGTGATCAGATCAGCATTTAATTCCTTGCCATAAAAATGACAATATCACAAAAAAGTATTCTCTGGTGTCATGTTTATTTAATAAAATGGTGAGCAAGTGCTTTATGTTTATACGGTACTGTACTCAAACAGAAATTACATAAGAAGAAGCTATTAAAATAACTATATACCCTGTTCATCTCTAATCATGTACTATTGTCAGTCCGGCTACCACTGACACTCCAGTTCTTCTGTCCCTGGTCAGCAGCAGCCCAAAGACTCAAAAAGACTCCAAGTCCCAGGATGCACCCATGAAACACATGAACACATGACAGACTTGAATGGTCGCATGACCATACTGAGTAACCAGTCACCAGAATTCTAATGATTTAACACACCTGTGTTGGGGTATATATATTAGACTTCCCGTTCCTGTAGTCTTTACCGAGTATTGCCTGCGTTTGATCTTGTATCACCGTGTTGGATCTTTTCGTGTATGACCTTGTTGTGCTTTCTTACTACAGATACCTTGCCTTACCCTCTGTTGTAGTTAAATGTCACTGACCCGTTCACAAGTAAGGCATGTAATCCATAACTACTGTTACTGTTATTAATGTCAGC
Organism: Parotocinclus haroldoi; assembly: GCA_034779995.1. Classification (NCBI taxonomy): domain Eukaryota; kingdom Metazoa; phylum Chordata; class Actinopteri; order Siluriformes; family Loricariidae; genus Parotocinclus; species Parotocinclus haroldoi. The sequence goes on along the minus strand of JAUZST010003503.1, from coordinate 6,760 downwards.
AATGATATATTTTCATGGACGCTATGGTTATAAAACAACAATTACACACTAGATTGAGATGCATATTTCAAAATAATGTAGGATATAAAGAACATGCCCATGGTCCTCACAAATTTATTCGGTGACTGGTCAAACTGAAAACCCATGCTGGCTGTCAGGACATTTATATAGTACATACACAGCGAGGATGTGATTAAATTGCAACATGCAGACACTGATCTCCAGGGATGCAACTAGGAAATGCATAACAATGACATGCAAACAAAGTGAATAACTAACGAATCAATTAAAATGTATTTGCATTCGATAGCACTAATCCTTTCTGTATTAGGTTCTGATTGCTTCTAAACAAACCTTTTAGGGTCTGACCACATAGGAGCCCATAAGCGTTCAAGACATTGTATTTAAGTTAAATATTTAACCACGCCTTTGCTCCTTGTCAAATCCATTTTACCAAGGCTGCAGCAGAGCCAAATCCATTTCCATAATGAAAGAAGAACACAAAGCTGTTCTTTCCCTCAGGCGACCTGGAAAGTTTGAGGAGGAAGATTGAGAAGGGATGCATCAATTATGTGCAAGAGAAAAATTTGACAAGGGTATGTAAAAGATCAGCCCATGCAGAGGAATCTCCATGGCGCTAACCTCTCTCTGCACCCAGTGGATGGAGGAAAAACATGAACGGAGTTTCCAAGGCGACGGAAAGTCTGAACACTGGCTTGTCTTTATTGAAAGTGACATATTAATAAACTGTAACCTCCTGAGGGCCAGTAATCAAGCTTCAATTAAACCCCCTCTTCTGTTCTCTCCTAGTGACAATTATTTGGGGACTTTTTCTTCATCTGCTTTTATTTTACTTCCATGATGGAACACTTGCTATGAAGTGTAATAATGCAAGGAAGCAGATTTTCTTGATGGAGGATTCCAATAGTGGGGTTGCATGCCTTCTGGGATCAGGTTACTACACTGCAAAGGCTACAATGAAAACACTGTCACCAGCATTAATAAACAAACATTGAGTAAAATTTGCTGTAAGTTGGGATAATAACGTAAAGAGTACACCAGATCAACAAGAAACAAGAAAATTTAAGTGCTTGGGTTTGAAAAGGATAAGAAGCTTTTAAAAGAGAGGAAACAATCGGGAAGAAATTACATTTTAGTTGTTTAATATAATCTGCTGAATTGGAGAAGAGGACAATAGGAAATGATGACTCCTGCTTCTTTTAGTAGATCAATCCAGCACGCACACCTCTGCTATAATGAGCTTCACTATTTTACAGCGTTTTACCTCCTGCTGTAGAGATAGAAAGGCTGGAGGTAATACACTGTCCCAATAGACCTTACATTTTAATTACAAGTGCTGATAAGACATCATCTTTACTATTAGCCAAGTATGTGGATATTCAATTCAATTCAAAATGTATGTATATAGCACACAATGGTACATTGTCTCAAAGCAGCTTTACAATATTATATTATCTTAAAAAGCCAAGCCTAGGGTGACAGTGGAAAGGAAAAACTCCATGACAGTGGTAGGAAGAAAACTTGGGAGGACCAAAATAAATACTTAAAAGTATATTAAATTATAGCAGAATTACGCAAATAATTTAAATAAATAACAAATTAATAATAACATTTAAATTAGTAATATAACAAATACACTAAATTATAAAACAAAATAGATTATAGAATGAGTTCTCAGTGGGAGGTCCTTAGAATCACATCATCTCCTTATATCCAAACGATGGATGGATGGAGGGATGTTAGCCAAGTATGTGAATATTCAGTTTAATTCAAAATGTATTAATATAGCGCTTTTTACAATGGTGCATTGTCTCAAAGCGGCTTTACAATATTATATTATCTGAAAAGGCCAATCCCAAGTTGAGCAATCCTAGGGTGACAGTGGAAAGGAAAAACTCCCTAAAAGTGGTAGAAAGAAACCTTAGGAGGACCAAATAAATACTTAAAAGTATATTAAATTATAGCAGAACTATGAAAACAATTTAAATCAATAACAAATTAATAACAACATTTAAATTAGTAATATAATAAATACATTAAATTATAAAACAAAATAGATTATAGAATGAGTCCTCAGTGGTAGGTCATTAGAATCACATCAGCTCCTTATGTCCAAACGATGGAGGGAGTTACTGCACTCTGGTGGGACTGGTTTCTGTTGATGGAGAACATCTAGGTGTGTGGTGCTGGAACTGGTACCAAGACATCAGCTCTGAGAGAAAAGAGAAAGAGTTATTGATGGGTTAGGAGCACAGACTCTATTATCCATTACTGATGCCATGTGCAGCATGAAAACTCTGGCAGCACTAACTATAGCAGCATAGCTAAAGGGAAAGAACCAGAAGTTAACACAGCCAAGAGGCAAGAGCCAACCTGAGCCATGGGTCATAGTCTAAATCTAACTAAAAGCCTGAGTAAATAAGAATGTTTTTAGCCCTGACTTAAAAATATGGAGAGTGTCTGAATCTCTAACTAAACTGGGAAGTTTATTCCATAGCTGGGGGGTCAAGTATGAGAAAGCTTTTCCCCCTGCAGTGACTTTTTTAATTCTAGGTACTAAAAGGAGTCCTGCACCCTGTGAGCGGAGTAGACAAGTAGACAGCGGAGTAGCTGGATTGTAAGATTCTAAGAGTTCACTCAGATAATGTGGAGCCAGACCGTGTAGAGCTTTATATGTTACAAGAAGTATTTTATAGTCAATGCGAAATTTAATTAGTAACCAGTGTAGAGACGACAGAACAGGGTTAAGGTGATCACATTTTCTAGTTCTAGTTAGTACTTGAGCTGCTGCATTTTGCACTAGTTGAAGTTTATTTAGAGATTTACTAGCGAGTAAAGAGTTACATTAATCCAGTTTTGAGGTTATAAATGCATGAACCAGTTTCTCAGCCTCTTGAAAGGAAAGAATATTTCTAAGTTTAGCAATGTTACGTAAATGAAAAAAAAGCAATTCGTGTTATGTTGTTAATGTGAACGTCAAGGAAGAGATCTGAATCAAACATAACACCTAAGTTCTTTACAGTTGGACTTGTCGTTACTGAACAGCCGTCCAGGTTTGATATAGATGCAGCCAGCCAGTCTTTCACAATCTTGGGTTCGACTAATAAAACCTTAGTTTTATCTGAGTTAAGCAAAAGAAAATTAAACAACATCCAATTTGTACTTCTATAACACAATTCTCTGTTTTATTGATTGTGGGCTCATCTTTTGGATCAGCTGATATGTACAGCTTAGTATCATCTGCATAGCAGTGAAAACTAACACCATGCTTACGAATAATTGAGCCTAAAGGTACCATGTACAGGGAGTCTAACAGCGGGCCAAGCACAGACCCCTGAGGGACACCACAGTTTACTTTTGTGAGCTTAGAGCGCTGATTATTTACAAAAAAAAACTGGTACCGGTTGGCCAGATAGGATTTAAACCAAGAACGTGCCAGTCCCTTAATACCTATAGTGTTTTCTAGCATATTGAGTAAGATCTCATAATCTATAGTGTCAAATGCTGCACTTAAATATAATAGAACAAGAAAAGAAACACGTACATTATCGGATGATATTGACATGTCATTAAGTATCCTAATTAATGTTGTTTCAGTATTTTGATGAGGCCTCAAATGTTTCATAAATATTGTTACTTTGGAGGTAACTACAGAGCTTAATCAGGGGTTTTATTATAGTGCATTTAAATGTTTTCGTCACATGACCACAGGTAAGGGATGAGTTTATGATAACAAGTAATGGTTCTATAATACTACTAGGTATTACTTATTTGAGTAAATATGTAGGGATTGGATCTAATAAACTTGTTTATTAGACTTGACTTAGGCTTTCTTAGTCCTGATTTAGAGGTAATTAAACAGAAATCTACACTAGTGCTGTTTCTGGAAGGTTGCTAAATAGATGTGATTTGTGATTTGAAGAGCATTGAGTCCTTTGCCTAAAGTTTTCTATCTTTTCATTAAAGAAAGTCATGAAATCGCTACTGTTAAAGACAGTATTAAATAAAAATCTAGGATTATTTTTTCCCCTCTATGATTTAGGATAAATACACAGATAAACCTATTTATAGGGCCTGCTATCTCTCCATGCCATCTTAAATATCTCCAGTTTATTACGTTGTCACTTGTGTTCCAAACTACGAGATTTTTGCTTTAAAGTACAGGTATGTTCATTGTACCAAGGTGCTAGCTTTTTTCTCAAATACATATTACTCTAGCAGTAGTGTCACGCCCACTTCCTGCACGGCGGGTCATACCCAACCGTGCACTCAATCTGCGTCTCCGTCTTACTAATTAGTCACACCTGTTTCTCGTTACCGCACTCCTTATATTCACTTTCATCACGCTCCCACCTTGCTAAGTCTCTTGGTTTGTTCCGGACACTAAGCGCTATTGAATGTATCGCCTACTTACCGTTGTTGACCCTCGTTTCGTCTACCCGGATTCTGCTTCTCGTCTCATCCCTTGGTATTGTTGTGCTCGCCCGGTATTTCGACTTTGGAACGTTTTCGACTCTGTGTTTTGGTTACCCAATAAACTCCGCATCCTTGCTACCTGCGTTAGCTTCTGCGTTTTTGCTACCTGGCGTGATAACAAGTTCTACCACCGTGGTGCAACAAAAGAGTCTTGATTGGTAGCTCTACTGTATTATGATTAATAATATATATTATAATATGTATTATGTATAATATTCTATTTATTGCCTTGCTTGAATCTTGTACACAGCCTATTGGTAGGAAGGGACTGCTAAATGTTAAACTGCTAAAAAGCATCAGTTCTTCCAAAGTAGTAGCTACAGAGAGCCAGAGAAGGGAAAGCAGATGAGGCGTGAGTTGAGAGAACATGGATAAATTTTACATTCCATTTTGATTAAGTTGCAAAGGTCTGATTGGGGTGTTAATAAATCTCACATTAGGGTCATGTTAGTAAGCATGTCTTTATATGTACCTACTTATTTCCTGTCCACAATAATGCCATGTTGCAGTTCTCTAAATGTCTTCTTGGCCAAACTACAGTACACGATGAAGAATTATGCTGTTTTCAGTACAGATGAAACAGACCCTTATCAGCAAGTCAGACACAGATTCTAAACATTAGGGGCCATATTCTTAAAGACATGAAGAACTCCTCTTAGCAAACTCCTAACTTAACTTGAAAACTCTAAGACCCCAAGAGTTTTAACATACGAGTGATTCAGAAGCGATCTCAGACCAACTCTGAGCAAGGAGAACACAAAAATCTTTATCTTAATGTGGCAGAGGGACTGACCCAGTTGCTAGATATGACCCATTATTTTGAAGATTTTGATTTGTTGTCAATATAAAATACTATATCAAATACTACTACTACTACTAATAATAATACATATATACATACATAAAACAAAACAAACAGTACTTAAACATAGAAAGTACTAATTTTCTACCACTAGATGAAAAAACAATGAACTGGTGATATTATTAACATAAAGCTTGAAATGTCAAATATTTGCATCCTCTTTTTTTACCACCAAAAATGTGTTTTGTGCACATCACTTTTGTTCTCCTCTTTGTTTTGATCCAGCACTTACAAATTAGTTTTAATCTTAGTAATCTGCTACTTCAGTAATCTGTAATCTTAATTTGGTTGCATTACATTTTACTTATTTTTCTACATTGTTTAATTGTACGGATAACACCTCTAATAGACAAGATTATCAAGACTGCATTGCCAATATTTGTGATATTGTTTCCTTACTCTGTGTAATGAGACGCTTGCACAGTATTATGTTCTGAAGTACTGTCCAGCTACTCACTACATACATTTTGTTTTCTTTCCTATAATAACTAGCATAGTCATGTAAGCACTATTTTCATGGTTTAATTTTAGACTACTACCACTACTAGACAGCTCCAGTTTGTGTAGGGATAGAGTCTATTCCCAGAAATGTCACAGTCAGCTGTTGCCAGAAATCTAGCAGAAGAAAACTGACCTTGCTCTCTCCCTGTCAATTCAGTGGATGCCAAGCAATTCATGGTGACTGGTATTTAGCAATCTGCTGCAAGAAAATCATCTGCATGCAACAATGCCGCTCTCTTCCTGCTGGCAAAGAGAGAGAGCCTTTAAGATCAGCCTTTAAGCTGATACACCATTCATCCTGAACCTAAACTGTACTCTGTGTGCCTTTAACACTTTCCTATTAATATAACATAAGGAAGCAGTTCCTACATTTATCTTGATATCACATTGTGTATATCAGGATTATATATTATTTCTAGGAAGTGAATTTACCATATCAAATGTACTTATTAAGTTTCCCAATGTGGGAATATCCGTTTCGTCCTCCATGTCGCTACTGGCCTGCAGCAGTTGACTTTGCTCTTTCCCTTAATGTAGGCATTTTGTTTGCCCATTGTAACTGCCATTAATTTGAATTAGTGTTTAAAAAATGTTAAATATCAAATTTTGTTAGGAGCATCGCACGATGCTTAAAGACAAAACATCCAGTTGGCAGCAGTTCTTCAGGAGGAAACATCTTGCTGATATGAGAGGTCAATGGAGAATAGCCAAACAGGTTCAATGTACAATGCGAGCCTTGAAGCATATGGGCTACAACAAGAAGGCCATACCTGGTATTAGTATAGTGTTCCAAATGTGCTTGGTGAGTATATTTCACATTGCATATGTTAGGGTTCGCACTGCGAGCCCTTTTTACTTTGTTCGCCGCGGTCAGTTATTTTACCCCGATCCCTTAGTGTT
>JAUZST010003502.1:0-17111 GCA_034779995.1 Parotocinclus haroldoi | reverse complement strand
GTGTGTGTGTGTGTGTGTGTGTGTGTGTGTGTGTGTGTGTGTATGTGTGTATGTGTGTGTGTGTGTGTGTGTGTGTGGTGGAGGATACATTGTGTGCATGCGTGCCAATGTCTGTGTGTACGTATGCATGAAAATGATAACTTTGACAGCTAAAGGTCATGACGAAGGAAGCGCACATCTGAGAATATAAAGCCTTTGATTTCTTCACAGAGTGAAATCTATATCTTTCTCTTCTTTACTTAAATGTATTACTTTTGCTCTTTGCCTGTGTTTTCATGGACAGATAAATGATAGATAAAGATAAAAAAATAATGTGTCATACCCACATGGAATCTTCTTATGTGGTTTGAGAAGCACTGATAGTCAGCTGCAAAGCTTGAGCATATTAAATCTTTAGAAAGCAATAGCTCTACAAGCCTGCCATTAAAAACGTATAAAACATGTGAGTCTAGTTTTAACATTTAAAAAATTCTCAGTTATTGCAGAACTTTTCAAACAAAGGCAAATGACTGAATTCATGCTATGTATTTACACTTTGTATGCTTTAACAGTTAAAGCCAATATGTCAGATAATATAATCCAAAATCAGAAAAGGTTGGTCTCGTATGGAAAATGCAAATAGAAAATCCAGTGTACAGTACAATACTTTGACCTATATTTTATTGCAGGCAGTATGGAACTGAGGTATTTCATGTTTTTTTTTCTGGTCAACTTAATTTAATTTGGTAAAAAAAAACACAATTTTGATCCAATGGAAATTTCATTTAATTTCCATTGTATTTCAGGCTGCAACACATTCCAAAAGAAGATGGGGGCAATATAGGGCTAGTGATATAAAAATACTAAATATAGATTTGATTTTAAACAAATGATGCCAGCAAGTGATTATAATCATCTGATTGTATTTCAGTTTTATAGACTTCACTCTCTCTAAATTCTAAAACTAAAAACTAAATGTGCTTTATGCATCAGCTAAACTCATTCTAGACATTCCATGATTTCTGTTCTGCACTGAAAATCACTATGTTACATGTGGGATTGTGTATGTTCATGTGTGTGTGCATGTGTGCATCCATAAGTGTCAGCTTTATCGATGCATGTCACCATGGAGATTTATTTCCTTTTCAACGTCTCAGCCTAACAATCTGAATAGAGTGGGTGAGAGGCATAGAAAGTCCAGTTATTCATGAACCTGTCGTCTAATCTGACAGGTGAAGCTAATATGACACCGTGCTGAGGGAAGAGAGGAACGATATACTACTGAGGCTTGAGGGAAAGAGGGAAAAAGACATGCATGGACCTGAAAAGGAACAGAGTCTACACCAGAGGAACACTTATGCTGTATTGTCTCATATTGTCATTGTAATAAACAGTTCCTATGCTTTACAGCAAACCCCAGTAAAGCAGTTCTTCTATTATTTTTTAAAGATTTTTTATGGTTAAGAACAAGAATCTGCATTCTACAGAAGAACCTAAAACATGAGCTATGTTAAGATGTATACTTCTGGGCAAAAAGGGGCCAAATCCTAAAATTGAAAAATAGTAATCTTTTAATGGTCTTAACAACAAATAATTTGTCATACAATTAAAAAAATGGAAAACTTCTGACCTGTACAACCAATTGCTCATCTCTGTTCATTGTTGCAGTGGAAAGATGAAAAGAAGTGGAAAGAAGAATTGGAATTTCACTTATATGGTCTCCTGATACCCAAAGGTGTTCCATATTAAACTATAACAAACAAATGACTGGGTGCTCAACATATGTGAAAAAAAATCTTCTGAATTTTTAGAAAAGTCTTTAGTTGATTGTTTGCCACACATGATTTAGCACAAGTTTGATGTTCTTAACCACTTAATGAATCAAAAGTTTATTTTTCCAGAAAGAATGATATAGATAGTCCTTTAACTTTTCAAGCAGACCTGACCACCTGTTGTGTACAAATCACAAAGACAGAAAAATTTTTTAAGCTGCCAGCGGAATTCAAGAGCATGGAGAACTAGGCTACTTTGTGAAGAACAATAATCAGAACAATAACAATTTTGTTTCTAGAAGAGTTGTTAAGAAATCAGGGCCATATAAAATAAAAAAACGGAATAATGATTCTGGCAGAATATAGAAGGTTGTGTACAGCAGAATTGTGTTATTGTGTTGTGAATCACCATTAAAAGCTTACTAGTTTTGCAGGTTTCCAAAAAGCTTCAAATGATATATGTCTACAATCAGCACAGGCATAACTCAAGGCTATTGCCTCAAGACTCAGCTCAAACTCCTGAAAATCCAATTTTACATGCTAAATTTGTTAGCACTTTAATGTGTTGACACTGGGCAACATAGTGTTATCTTAAGCAGGTGGAGCTTGTGTACTACTTATGAAACATATTTTTAATTTGTTTTAAAATAATTCTATCAAGCATATTATGTGACAAGTAAGATACACTCACTGATAACTTTATTACAGTTGACTACACTCATTGTTTTTGTATCACCTCCACTTGCCATATAGTTTTTACAGTTTTACAGTTACAGACATTAGTTCATCTGTTTCTTTACACAGTTTGTTAATCCCTTTACAATTTTGGCACATGACCCACACAGATCAGGTACTATTTGGGTGGTGAGCCATTCTCAGCACTTCAGTGACACTGACAGACAGCCGTGGTGTGAGTGTTGCACTGCCACGAGTGGATCAGGCAAGGCAGTGTTGCTGGATTAAAACACTTCCCTATCACAGTTGGACCGTGAATAGTCTAACACAAATAATATATTACCTTCGGTGGTCCTGTGGGGTTCCTGACCATTAGAGAACAGAGTATAGTGCACTAACAAAGTATGTAGAGAAGCAGTTTTAGAGAGCTACAGTCTGTAAGTGCAGAACTGCAAAGTGATTCTACATGGTAACTGGAGCTGTTACAATGGACAATAAGTGGAAAAACACAGAGGTGTACCTAAAAAGCGGGTATGTACAGTGGCAATTGAAAGTTTGTGAACCTAAGAATTTTCTGAATTTCTATATAAACATGACCTAAAACATAATCAGATTTTCACACAAGTCTTAAAAGGAGATTAAGAGAACCCAAATAATACATTGATAAACAATGTCATACTTGGTTGTTTACTTATTTATGAAACTTATCCAGTTATCTGTGAATGCAAAAGTATGCAAGCTTCTACGATTACCAATTAATTTGAATATGAAAATAGAGCCCATGTTTTCAATAAATTGGATGACTAATCACACACAGTTGTGCTTATTTACTTTATTTTATTGACTGTTTATTTACTACATGGATAATTTCTGCAGAATAATCTATTGTCTATGAACTGTAGAGAAATATTTGGTCTTTTCTATTGCTGCCATGTCTATTTACCCGAAGGGGTTGTTTTGTATGTAACATTTATTTCAGGTTTTACACCATTGTTGCACTGGGTAGGACATGTGAGTGCATCTCTAATAAGTGCAGCCACAGTCATTATTCCTGCACAATCTAATCGGTAGCGTTTGATCAGTTCACTGTTATTTAGTGTTTGCAGAACATTTATTCTGCCTCATTGTCTTTCTCTTCTGCTTAAGAGACCTATTGAAAGTCATCCTCCCAGCACTTAACATTTCTTTTATTTGAGGGCTCTTTCTGTTAATATGCTTAATATTGTTAACAGCTTTTATATTTGTTTCGATCCTGAATTTCATTAATAGGAACAAGCTGTAACACTAAGAAGCTTTATGAACACTGTCCATAATGTTTTAGGTCATATTTATGCAGAAATATAGAACATTGTTAGTCTTGACCTTGGCCAACTTTCTCATCATTACTCTGTGTCATGTTTTTGGAGCCTCTGACACAGGTAATTAATGAATGTGAAGCACTAGCCCCAAAGCATATTATAAATAAGGAAAAGTGAAAGTATCTGGATTTTATACCGTTTATTTTTTCTCAGACAGACATTTTTGGGTTGTGTCCAAACCATAGGAATTGTAAAATCATGCTTTGAGAAGCTTGACACGTGATACTGCAAATACTGAGGGATCAACATTTATTATGGTTGGTAATTTTACAGCCAAAGTAATTCTCACCACTCATTCTCTTGTCAGCTCACCACAAATGTAGCAGAAAGAGTTTAGAATAGTTTCTATTTCTATAACTATTTCTGGCCATTATAATGGTGGATAAGATATCAGCACACCACATAAGTACACAACTTTTTTTTAAAGCACAACTTTAAAACGGAGTGGAAAATATCCTATACCTGAGTTCTAGCCTGCAAATGAAAGGGAAACGCTGGATGGATGGATTTTGTTTATGTCTCAATACATCCAGTTGTGTTTCTGCAGACCCAAGTGACTTATTTAGCCAACCATAAAAATAAAAATAGCTGTGTTTGTTGCACTTTTGTTTTAAATGTTTAATTGCACTGGTTCGTATGCAATGATATTCAAGTATACTAGAACGTTTCATTGTTTTATTGTGGATGATACTGATATTCCTGTTTCAGTCTGCAACACAACAGAAGAAGAAAGAGTGTCTTTGTTAAGCAGTGTAACTGGTAAAAGTCAATAGTTCCTGATAAAGCAACACTAACAATCTGTTTAGCTTGCTTATCTCAACAATCTAAAAGAAAATGCCAGTAAAAAAACTAGATTACAATTTCTTTGGTGGGCAATGCATATAGCTGAATAGCTATAAACAACATAGACAAGAGTAGACAGATTTATGTTTGTATACTAAGTTTCCAGTTGTTCAAGCCATGTTGTTTTAAACCTGGAAAAATACTTTGAACAATGAAGAATAAGGACAGGAAGAAAACCAATGACTTTTGAATTACGGTTTTAGTGGAGAATAGTTTAAATACCACAAACTACCAAGATACATATAATATCTAACAAGGTACATATAAATCAATATTGATAAAAAGTCAAGCCTAAACATTTTTTAAAGTTCAAATAACAGTTGTTTAGACGCATTGGTCCTCATTCATGAAACCTACGAAACAGACTAGCAACTGTGAGTAAATTACACCTAAAATGGACCTTCATGAAAACTCTCCTACGGATTTGTAGAACATGTGTTTGTTATGGTATGGTATGGTATGGTATGGTATGAATGGTAATAGTATGAATATCAGTTGTTTGCAAATTATGCATGCATGCTGGCTCCTTTATAATTAACATACAATTATCATAGTTCGCACCCACAAATAACAAATTACTACCTTATAAATAAAGCCATTTGACTGCGGAACACAGCAGAAATCCTCCAAAAAGCAAAGGGAAAACTATTCTAATGAAGAAATAAATGTTTTATTGAAATGAAGTGCATTGAATATCATCTATTATTGTCAAGAATTGATAATGGTGTTTCAGGTCTAAAAAATAAAAGCAGCTTGACAGCAATCACATGTAGACTATTTGAATAAACCTACAATCCCTTATGTTTTCTTACAGATTTCTTACACATTTAGTCTACCAGCTGAGCTGCATCCGAGGATACGAATTGCAGCCACAGAAGATAACATTTCATATAACACACATTGACACACTGAATAGTAGTAGTTCTTATTTATGCAAATGCTTCATTAGTTTGTGCCTTGAAGCAGTAGTGTAGGTTTCATTTAAACTTTTGGGTGTTTTATTGTTAAGTAAAACATAGGATATGCTACAATGTAAAAAATGGTATTTAATATGTCAACTATCTTCTTTGAATATTGATATTTATTTAATATGAGTATATTTAAAATGTTAATTCTATTCAAGCCAACAGTGTCTCACATTAATGCAATCTGTCTCCTGTGGCGGCGACCTTTTAGGCCTAAGTTTCCCTGAATAACAGACTGTTAACTTTGTTAAGTGTGCTTGTTAAGTGTTATTTTGTTGACTTTTATGCTATACAGCTATAACATTATTTAGACAGGACTTTAATTCAAGAACAGTTATGCCTCATAACACTTGTGGTGTCTTTCAGATATTCTAGACACTTTCAACGCAACTGAGCATCACATGTAGATGTTTTTTGTATGTACATGTTTTTGTATGTAAATGTATGAACATTTTGGAGCTGCAAACATTTTCAAGAATCCAGCCATTAAAAAAAGTGTTTCACGAAAGATTTACGCCCAAATTCATTATGCTCACGTTACAAGTATGAAGCCCCATTGTGTATAGATGACTGACTTGTTTAAAGCATTGTATGTTTGGAACAGATGAATGCTGGTGCAATTAAAGTACCTCAACTATCAAGCATTACCATGAACTTAACCTATTGAACAAGAGGTTGCTTTATGCTAACCCAAAAGGCTCTAAAGTCATAAATTACTATGTGATGGTTAAAATAAAAAATCCCATACAGATTATATCAAAAAGATCAGAAAAGCAGCTTACATCCCAAAATGCATTTGAAAAGTGTTATTCACAGTTAATCACATTTATCTAATGACAGCTGGTAACGCCACAAAATCCAGAGTTTCTATCATAATGTACATCAATTATGCCCTAAAAGATTACCCACAACTAGACCACATTCTACACAGTCTGCTAATGCTAATTACTTTCCTGCTCATTCAAATTCTTTATGACCCAACTCCAAAGAACAAAGATCTATACAATACCACACTTAAATGTAGTTTAGCAGTTAAATACACCCATGCTGTGTTTGTCATTTCTCTTTGCACATGGTACATGAATGCTCTGGTTTTGAAACGGTTCCTGTGAGGAACAAATGGTGTGGATTGGCAGGCAGCAGCAAGAAACACCACTCTCTCATTTATGCAGTGTGGCGGTGGCCATTTTGCCAGGGACAGTTGGTGCAAAAGTAGAGAAAACAGGCTGACCAGATCCCAGTGAGGAGGGAGAGTGAGAGAGAGAGAAGAAGAGACACAGATAAATGAGATGATTTTCTATATATTGTCAGATCATCGTTTTGGAAGGGGTGGTGTGATTTTTACGGGCACAATGATTCACACTGGCCTTCTGTTCTTTGCCATTGTTGCTCTGCTCATTTGTTCCTGGTTTCCTCGCTGTTGGCTGCATTTCTCATCCTTTATTGTTCCTTAATTTCATTTTTTTGCCTCATTCTGTTACACAAACTCTTTATTTATCCTTAATTTTATTTCATTTACATTTTCACAAATTGTGATTAACCCCTCTGCTGTTATTTTGAGTGTGTACAGTATATTATTGTGAGATAGTCACATGTTGTTGGAACCAAATTAAACTATGTATTTAGGAATGGAATGATGATATATGTAAATAATTATAATATTAGCGTTTAAGGATAAGTTTATAGGGGAAAACTGTGCAATTTATATCTCTAAGGCTCTAGTACCCTGTTAGGCTATCTATAGCCTGGATATAAGATGAGATACCGTTTGGTACTGCAGACAAACAGGATATTTATGGTAATCTGTACAACATTTGCAAACAGATGATGCCCTGGCCTGTAAATCCTGAAAACTCATAGGCTGCCAAAGCTGGCATCCCAGCTGGTCCCATAAGTGCAAGATTGGCTATAAACCTGGTGAAGGGACGGGCCTAGACATTTCTGAGAAACCCTTGCTTTACTTAGGCAAGCCTCACCCAGCTGAAAATGCCAGTTGGAAAGCCCTGGATGTTGTGGCCGCAGTCGTGTACATATCACTGAGCATTTAGTGCCCCTTATTTGACTACTAGTGTTGTCTGACTGTTGTATGGCAAGGAATATGGAAAATTCAATTCAATTTAATTTATATAGCGCTTTTTACAATGTAACATTGTCTAAAAGCAGCTTTACAGTAATACAATTATCTAAAAGGCCAATCCCAAATTGAGCAAGCCCAGGGCGACAGTGGCAAGGAAAAACTCCCCAAAATGGTAGGAAGAAACCTTTGGGAGAAACCAAGACTCAACAGGGGACCCATCTTCCATGGGCGGCCTAGATGTTAATTAAACAAATACTAAATGTATATTAAATTATAGGAAAATTAGTAATTAATAACATTTAAATTAGTAGTAGAAAAAACAAATAATAATAATAATTCAAATTATAAAACAAAACTGATTATGTGATGAGTCATTAGAGGGAGGTCCTTGAAGGCACATCGTCTCCCCTCATCATTCAAGCTCAACAACGTCACTTAATTGCTTGGCGAAATTACTCGACCATTTCCACAGCTCGTTTCAAAGCAAGACTTGTAGTATAAATGTGGTCAACTTTTCAAACTGGGATGTCCTTTCTGATAAAAAGGTGGCGTATTATTGTGATTTGAAAATAACTGAAGGAGACGGTTATGCACGGGATGCACCATTCATGGTTATTTGCAGAATTTTTCAGCCAATTGAAATCCGTTGTGATTTAGTAGGATGTGGCATCGGTTATTCTTCAAGTTACTCTTGAACCTTTTTCTTATTGCGTAGCGTTTGTGAACACGGTGTGAACGAATCAAGAGAATAAAAAAAAAAAAGAAAGAAAAAGAAAAGACCAAAACAATTGACATGGACAAGATTATGTCGGTTAGTGGTTCTAAATATTGCTTCCGGTTCATTTTCGATTAACTGGCCAGCCGTACTCCTAGATTCTACAAAAATCATCAAAAAAAGATGTGACTACAGCAGATTTTTTTTGACTATATTAAAAATGTGTTTCTCTGCCCAGGTTGTGTGAAAGTCTTTTAACAATTAGAAGGTTACAATCTTGTCATCTTCCCAGGGGTGCTTACGCTTTTTACTGCTGAACAAACGAACCAAAAAGGCTCCACAGATGGTTGGCAAAATGTCTTTACGATTAAACCTCATGTCCATTCGCCTCAACTTCATAGGGAGAGGGAAAGCCAGCAGCAGCAGCAGCACTTTAGTGATTAAAAAGCTAACGGAATTCGAAATGGCCGCCATTTCCCAGTGACTGGTAAATCCACATCACACACACCACGCAGGACACCAGGGAAGGGTTACGCAGTGCATGGCTTGTGGACCTTACCGAGGCTTCTGCCCTGTGAGCCACAGATAAGCATCGTAGAGCAGAGCGGGGATGGTGTGGCTCACCGTCGTCCAGCACTGATTGGTAAACGGGTTGGAACGAAGGTTAACATTGGGCCGTCTGAACGCCTGCTCTAAGGGGTTGGTCTTGAATGTCATGTTTATACAGTTCTCTGCGGGAAGGAATACACATGCAGAGACACAGAGACAGGACAACATTGAAACAGGACAGGGCAGCAGGTGAGACAGAATGACGAGAGAGTGCAGAACCCAGCGAGCGTCCTGCTGGCTTATGCATTCTCCCCTGTTCTGCAGCGAGCAACGCCAACGCAAGTGACGTGGAGTTAGACTAAGCACGAAGAGGAGGATCCAGAGGGACTGACGACGCATTTTACCTGGGCTCCCGTCCTGTTATCCTGAGGCACAGGTCATAGAGGAAAGCTGGTGCCTTGTGGCTCACAGCAATCCAGTACTGATTGATTAGGTGATTGGATGTGAGATATACATTGGGCCGCCTGAACGCTTGCTCGAGAGGGTTCCTCTTGAAAGTGGATATAACATGGTACTCTAAGAGACAAAAGTGGGGATTCAACAGAAAACTGCAAAAGACGACGTGCGAACAATACAATCACCGTTTATTCCAGTGCCTGGCGATCGTTGATTTGACCTTTATTATAATCCCAAGTTTAAGGCTAGCATGTGAAAGAAAATCAGGATTACATGCAGTCCTATTTAGTGTTTTACACGCCTCATATTTACGATAGACACACATTTGTTGCAGGCACTGGAAATTTCCTTTCCTTTTTGGCCACACGGAGAAAAAAAAAAAAGACTGACATTTCTTTCTGAATAAGATAACGACAAGCTAGTGGAGATGTTGACTGGAGAACAAACGGAGCTTAGGGATCACCGACTTGAACTCGGTGCACAAACAAACGGAAAGTGAATTCCTACCACCTCTGACAAGAGCTTTAATTAGCGGAGGATGTGCCCAAGAAAAGGCGGGATGGCTGAAGGTTAATCAGTACACCGGCAAATCGGATCACCAATGTAGAAATTCTGAGAAGTAATCAGTAATGGCACAAACGGAGGCAGCTGTAACAATTTAACTTAAAATCAAGGGTCCGACACTAACAATAGTCTAACAGCTAATAAAATGTAGCTGCTAAAAGCAGGTCAACAGCGAAAAAAAATAAATTCTTGAGGCACTCAGGTTACGGTCCAGACCCTAAGCTGTGACCATGACCACGATAAGGTAGTTCCAGCCCTAGTAGCATCCAGCAGATTCCCCATTCTTAACCATGTGGCTAACCAAACTACGTGAGGATTTTATCTGGAGAACCAAAATAATTTGCTTGCATAATAATAACAATAATAATAATCATTGACATAAATATATGAATTATCAATTCAATAATTCATTCAGAAAATGATGTTTCAGTTCAAGATTGTTCCCAAAAATGTATATGTTTTGTGATTGGTCTTATTTATCCAATTGTTTTATAAGGATTTGAAAAACATATACTTCAGTTAAAAGGTAAGTTTACATGTTCGGTGGCAATTTTAAATAATTCATCATAAAAAAAAAAGAACCCACAAGTGGGTCACTAATTCTGTAGCTGACTGTATGTGTGGTACAAGCACTAGCATAGCATCTATTTATATAAGACTGCAAAGCAAACACATCCCCTGGGAGAAAACCCAGGAAATCCAGGACGGTTTTTTTTTTTCCTGTTTGCAAGAAAACACAAGTAAGATCTAAGATGCGCGCACACTGGGTTTTTACTGACAGCGTCATTACTTATTGCATGCTATGCTTCATTTACAGTGCTGCAGGCAGGTGAGGAAGGAAACGGCAACGATTAAATAAAAAAAGGTAAGGACAAAATGGAACAGGTTTTTTTTTATCTTTTCTTATTTAGCAGTTAGGAAAGCTAAATGTTATTTAATAGTTTGGAAACAGGAAGGTAAAGTATATTTGTTCCACAGACATCTGAAAGTCAAACTTTGATTATGATTAAAGAACGAGTCATACCGACTTCTCCCCAGTGAAACGGATTGATTGCCCCCGTTGTGCAGTTGTAGACCAACAGACTTCTTGGCCTGTAAACAAAAGATGGACTTGTAACTAACTGGGTGAAAACTACAGCAGATTTTAAAATAGATTAAAACGTGTTTGTGGTTCACTGTTGTGATTAATCTCACACCAAACTACACTGAACAGAATAGAATAAAGACTTGGGACTTTACACTCTTCCAGATTTTCAGGGGGGGCACGTTCACCATGTCATAATTAGCGTTGCCCAAACAACAACTGGATGTTCGTACATTTAGCAGACGTCCTTATCAAGAAAGACATACAATTGAAGCATTCTTAGAGGCCAAGAAATTGTGGATTAAGTGTCTTCCTCGGTGACCAAACAGTATTAGATTAAGACAAATTAAGCTTTAAATAATAAAGCTTTATTTAAAGACTTTAAATAGGTGGATTTGGCGTCCATGTCAGGTTAGGAAATTGATACTGGAAATTGAAATTATACGTGATATGAGTCATCTGGTTACTGGAGTAAAATCCATCTCTATTTATCAGATGTAATTTCATCTGATTTCTGTATGCCATTTACACCACCACTTAAATAACCAGATAACTGCCCAATTCAGACTGTATTTGGATTATTATGACTGGTCCCAGTCATTCTGGGGCCGACTGTTAATCTGCTACCTTCTGTATCCTTGATGATCATACGTGCAGGTGTCCCACTGACCTGGTGTGCCTCTGGGAGCCTGAGTACCAGGCAGCAGTCAGCGTTGTATTAATGACCATGTCGACAGGCACAAGGTCAGCGACGGCACTGTTTGAGGCCCTCATGGTGCGCAGGATGCCTTTCCCTGCCTACACAAACACACAGGGGGTCACTCCAAATTCCACACACACACACACACACACACACACACACACACACACACACACACAAAACTGTCTCGCTATTTTTGAGGGGACCGCCCACTGACATGATTATTACTGTAGCTAATCATTGCTACCCCAAACCCAAACCCAAACCGTAACTTAAAGCAAATATTTTGACTCTTTAGGTTTTTCAAAAGAAAAATCAGTTCATGTAAAAGAGCGGTTTAGCTCATGGGAACCAACAAATGGTCCCCACAATGGAAAACAGGTCAGATTCTATCCTTGCAATGCAATATGGACATGGGAACTGACCCGGACACATTCATGGACAGAGAACGATGCATGGAAACGATACAAGGACAGGCGCACAGACACAGGCATGGGCGGACGGACAGGGATACAGGCATGGGCGGGCGGACGGACAGGGACACATGCAAGGACAACATGCAAGGACAACATGCAAGGACAACATGCAAGGACAACATGCAAGGGCTACATGCAAGGGCTACATGCAAGGGCTACATGCAAGGGCTACATACAGCAATGAAAATTCCACTTGGTCCATTGAAGTTGTCTATCCAGCCCTATTGTGGGAGGAAACAAATAGGTTAAACAACTCACAATAATACACTTCTAACGTTCAGTATGAGAATACAGCAGTGTGGGAGATATTTACTGGGAAGGGCTCTTTCCAGCTGGCTCCCACTATGGAAGGCCGAATGATGGCCACGTTGAGGTTCCCACATTCCTGCTGCACCAGGTACTCCGCCAGGGCTTTGGTGTAAGTGTACGTGTTGGGTCGCTCGCCAAGCAGTTTAGGAGTCATCAGACTGACCAGCTTATCGTCCATCCACCTGTACAAAGCAGAGTTAGTATTAAACTAAGAACATTCACTTATCCTAATGTCTTCTGAATAATAGTCCTAGGGATGGCCTGCTGCATTTACAAATGGCTCAGGGAGGGTCAGCTAGAACCACCTTAAAGGTTCTCGGAAAATTCAGCTTTTAAATCAAGCTTCAGAAAAAAAGAGGGAAAAAGTGCTGAAATTTTTGCCCACAGAGCAGCGAAGACTGAAACGAAGCAAACGAATAGAGTTTTGAGAACAACGGCTTAGGAGGACAAGGATTTAAAAAGGGAGCTGAAGTCCTTAGGTGGCTTGGATGTTAAATGTATGAATAAAACTAAATCATGTAGTAAAAGAAGATCATTAAAAGGACTTTGGAACTGGTAGAGAACACTGTAACTGGTGTGTCTGTCAGGACCGTGAAACGGCAGCTGAGGATTTGCTGCATAAAAAAATGCTATTAACAATTTAAGTGTCTGTTCACTGGACACAATCGAACGTGGCTAGTAAGAAAAATGGCTGTTTAGTCTAGGCTTGTACTTCATTAGTTAACACCTAATTACTGTACAAAAATGCCAGCATACATGCCATCTACTACTGCACAACATTACAAGAGTTACAAAGTCTTTTTTTTTGGTTTTGCTAACCTCCAAGTCTAAATAAAGGCATTTACTGCTTGCTTTTATTCAAACTTGCACCCAATTCACAGTCTGCTTGTTGCAGAAAATCTACGAACTATGTAAAATGACTGTCGTCCTACATAACGGTGATTATCTTAAATAACTTCAGTAACGATTCTGTTTACAATTGTATTCATTTACATTTATGTCATTTAGCAGATGCTCTTATCCAGAGCAACTTACAATTAATACAGTCTTACAAGGGGCCTTGCTCAGGAACCAAACTGTGGCAAAGGGTGGGATTTGAACCCTGGACCTTCTGGTCCATAGTCCAGTACCTTAACCACTAGGCCACCACAGTCCCGACAGATTACAGATCTGATGACTTTAAAGAGACCTCCTGTGTTAATAAGGACTTACTCCAGCGTGTCTATGAGCTTTCTGTAGTCGACGGGTGGCGGGTAGACGACCTCCTCGATGAGCTCACGGTCACAGTTGGCGTAGGCTGTGGAGACGTGAATGAACACCTCCAAGTGCTTCATCCGGTGTGCCAGATTCAGCATCTTCTGCGTGGCCAGGACGTTCAGCTGCATGGAGTCTCTAATCAACACACCAGAACAAACGGTCAAAACCTCATTCTGATCATATCCTATTACTGCACCGCACACAGCCCTGTTTTATATGGATGGACTTAATTACTACATCGCTTCTCAGATCAGAAGATTTAGGGGGGAAGAACATTTTAAATAGCTTGTAAACTAGGATCTCCTGTAAAAGTCACAGTACAGGGTTCTGACCCAGTTTGTCCGTTCAATTATCAATGTAAGTATTAATGATGTATTAAGACAACTCGGACTGAACACCATAACGTCTCGGACGCACTACATGATAGAGATCGCCCCAGTGTACACAATACACAACTTGCTTCATCCAGTCGGGAGTCTTTGTAATCATTGTGGTTTGCACGCTGCATGACTGAAGGGCTTTTGGGGGAGGGGGATGGGTGTTTTCACCAGGAGGCATGGCAAATGAGCCCGTCTGGTCTACAAACTACATTTCATCACAGAAACACGCGGGAAGTGAAAATCAGAGTTACGCTTTCGTGCACGAGACCGTATAGCCATGCTTAGAACTCCTGCCACACTCAGTACAGCATTCTGATTGGCTGTAGCCCGACACTGCGGCAACACTTTTCGCACTGCAGGATTTGGACTCGCTGACAGGTCGGGATAGCAAACATGCAAGATATTTCCATGGGGCTCTGTGAGCGTCCGGCGAGCCTGTCCCATCGCGTCTCTGAACGTATCGCGCCTATCGTTTGAGGCACGATTTTTGATCCCGGAGCTGAGGAAAATCCGGCCTCAAATCGTGTAGTCTGAACTTTGCATAGCTTGTATTTCAGCTGGTTTTAGTTCTATGGGGATCTATGAGATATATTCGCAATATGCATCGCATCACAGTGCGTATAAAGATACGATCGTATCGTGAAGCCCTTTCTAAAACCCGTTTGAGATTCTACGGCTTTACATTTGGATTGTGAGAGCCAGAGAATATCAAAACTTCGTTCTGTATGCGTCGCTCAAAAGTTTTGCGCTTATTCGGCTGTATTGGAGTCCTCAGAATGCCACAGCTGTTCCCCATTTATCTTCCATTCCAGTCCAGAACACCTCTGAGAAAGCATTTTACAGCACCTGATTATCTTCCTGTGAGGCTCATAGCCTAGCACGCCAATGCAGGGATATGAATTTAAGTTCATTTGAGCCAGGAATTCCTGCAAATATTCAATATTAGAGGTACGGGTATATTAGGAGAGGGGAGGTGGATCAGGGGATCAATACTGTTTTGATCAATACTCTTTTGATCCCCTGATCAGCCTCCCTGCTCCTAATAACCAGGCACCTCTAATATTGAATATGTGTAGCTATGCAACAACTGTACAGTTGTGTCTGTGGACACGCACTTGGAGCCTAGAACCCTGCGTTTAACAAGGATACGTGCCAGAGCAACTTTTTCCCCTAGGAAACTTTTTCATAGTTCTTAGAACTGTGCCTCCTTTCTCGCATGTTCACACCACAAAACCCGAGCACGGCTGCCGTTCTTTGAACGCTCTGTATAGGGAGTTTGAGCTCCGACTTCAAGGTAGGGTCTTTTCCTAGAGCGCAGGAATCTGAATACATGCAAGTATGCGGTGATTGGTCCAGACATGGCAACAAGTTCTGCAGAGAACGGTCCAGGCTCAAGCGTTTGTGCTGAGCTCGACCTCCATGTTTAAATTTGCTTGCACGTGGGTACATACGGAGGGCCTCCCAATTGAGTCCCTAGAACTGTTTGATGAGACGGTAACGCTGACAAGGAAAAGCAGAGATAAAACAGCATTGGTATCATGGTGTGTGAGCGTCACAAAGCAGAATTCAATGTGGGCCTTAGATACCAGATACATTTTGAAACACAGTCACGCTCTCAATCCTGTACTGCAAACATTTACTTTTATACCCTCTATAAGGTTGCGTTCATTATTAATCAGTTGTGAGGCATGAAAAGGAAACTGGGCTCGTTTCAGACGGGACACACCGAAACGAGACCGATATTGGCACAAGAACGTTACTATGTGAGCGGGCTTTACATGTGGCCGGGTGGGTAAGTGTGCGCTCGGGAAATGATGGGTGCACTGTGGGGGGAAGCCAAGAGGGTGAAGGGAATTTATTGCTCCGTGTAATGTTCTGCTGGGATACCCCCGGATGATCAGTTTGATATTTGCCACATGCCTAAGCGTTGTTACAGACCAGGTGCTCGGTGATTTGGCTCATCATTTATAAACAAAGACAGACCACAGGCTGAGAGGCAGAGATCAAAAGGCACGTTTCTGAAGCTTTGCAGCATTACCACTACCTACTGGCTCACCATATATGACCAAATATCTTCGTGTGAATGCCTGAATACCATCCCATTATTTACGCTCCACCAGCCTTATTTACAGTCTAATCAAAAGAGATTGTGAAGGTCAAACTGCTGCTACTTCGTAGGCCAACAAGGCAGGCAGAAGGTCGAAGCGTACTTGAGGGGCTCGTTGAAGCGGATGGTGGCAGCACAGTGGAAGACGATGTTGATGCAGTCGGTCAGGGTGTCCTGGTCCTCTTTGCTCAGGTCTAACTCGGGCTGCGTCAGGTCACTGTTCACCGCCACGATCTTCTCCGCAAACCCCGGCTGCTCTGCTCGTAACCTGTCGAAGAGCTGAGGCAGACACATTCCGGGAGAATGATTACAGATTTGGCCCAGGTTTATGCACAAAACACCAGAATGGAGTCAGGTAAACGATACAGCTTTGATGTTTCGACTGAGAGGCATGTCATGCCAAACCTATAATGGGGTTTCTTAATTAAAACACCATTATAGTCAATCCCAGCCATGGAATATCAGCTCCATCTGCTCTTTGTGGTTTAAAGCTGAAAACGGAGTTTCATTAGCGGATTATCTTTGCTTAGTATGTGTCACTTTTAGGAAGACAATCATAGAAATGAGAATATAATAAACAAATCTATAATATACTAAAAAATAGAATACATTAAAGCAAACTAATTTATAATAATATAAATATTCAATAAAATATGATATAATAAATAAAAAAAGAATACAACTCTTAATCAGATTATTACTTCACATGGACCATCATCTCTAACCTCTATTACCAGACATCACCACTGCTGTTTACATCTCTTATCAGTGTCTCACACACACACACACACACACACACACACACACACACACACACACACACACACACACACACACACACACAC
>JAUZST010003501.1:0-17112 GCA_034779995.1 Parotocinclus haroldoi | reverse complement strand
ATAGACAAAATATTTTTTTATATATATATATATATATATATATATATACACACACACACACACACACACACACACACACACACACACATACACATATACATATAAAAAAACATATATAAAATGTATTTATTTATTTTTTTCATGCTCTGCTGCATAACAATAGACATCAGTCATGAGAAAGACCTTTTAATGTGAGGTAACTTGTAGTTCACCTACATATTTAAACGCAATTATTATTAAGATGATTAGGTTGAATAGGTTTATAGTTGTTTTCTCTAATGAAAGAAAATGTGAGATTATAATATATGTCAGGTGAAGCAAAATGTCAAGTACTGTTCATAACCTCTCCTATCAGTTAATCAGATTATTGAAGAATGCTGCAACATCTCGGCACCAACCTTTTAGAACTTCTATTATGATTGTATGCAGCTCTTCTGTAGGAAAGATTTGCATAGTTTTTATCTAACTTTACTAAGACACAATTGAGCTTTTGTCCATAACCCAGTTAGCTCGTGTTTTATCAAGGTGTTATCTGATCTGTATTTGCATGGATGACTGAATAATAGCTTTGACTTTGTTGTTCTCAGCCATTTCAATGCACTGTGTGAGAGATGAGCATACAGCCATTAACATGAACCTTCACTACTTGGATAATGGAAC
Source organism: Parotocinclus haroldoi (assembly GCA_034779995.1). Taxonomy (NCBI): domain Eukaryota; kingdom Metazoa; phylum Chordata; class Actinopteri; order Siluriformes; family Loricariidae; genus Parotocinclus; species Parotocinclus haroldoi. The sequence goes on along the minus strand of JAUZST010003501.1, from coordinate 16,452 downwards.
TGTCATGCTCAACTTCATTTATATGAAAGAGCTGTTCTTCCTTCCTCTGGGCTTTGCTCTTAAGGTAAGTCAGAGCCTAGAACACAGTTCCTCCTTAAACGGTTGTCATGGTTTTGTCTTCTTTGCCTCTGTCAGTTATAAGCATAGATAAAATGTGGTACAAAATTATAATGATTGTAGGCCAAACACTTAGACAATACAGAGACACCTTCAAATAACGTAGTTCATAGTGCACAGTAGGGCTGCAACACCGAATCGATAAAAATTGATTATTAAGTGTTGGCAACGAATTTCGTTATCGATTCGTTGTGTCACACGATTCGTCTTACTCGCCTTTACATATCCGCTTACGTCACGCTTCATAAACGCGGAAAAATAAAATAAGGACGACTTGAACGGACCGACACGGAAATGTTTAAATACGTTTACCATAACGTGTGGTGAATGCGTGCAAACACTGTGCTCGATTATGTGAGACTGTCACTAGCACTATGGCTACATGTTGTATATGATGTTGAATTACCAAGTAAAAGAGTTGTACTGCATCCTCGTGTCCGTGAATGATTACTAGAAGTAACCCACAGTATTAATATTATATAGTGAGTCACAAGAGCACAACATTCAGAAGTTAATACATTCTACAAAAGAAACATGACCGACCCAGAGAAGAAGGTTCGGCTTAAATCCTCAAAAGTGTATAACATGCAAACTTTGCAAAAGGGATTTGACTTGGCACGGGAGCAAACGGTGATGATACAGCACCTGAAACGGAAACATGTTAGAGTAACCGATGAGGAAGAAGGGAGCTCAACAGCAGGGTAAATCACTACAATATCCCGGGTTTGTTCAGTTTTGAAGTGAGGAAACATTACACTATTCAAACTAGTATAGCATAGCACATTCAAACTGGATAATGGCACTGACAGAGTATGTGTGTGTTACTTTTAATTTAAATGTAATTAGCTTAAGCGCTGTTTATGTGCTTTGTAAATAAATATAAGTTGTACACAGATGTGGTAATTAATGATTAAGCTTAAGTTGTAATTTTCTGAGTATGAGTGAAGACACTGCACTGTATAGGCAGGATAAATCTATACTCTATCTATACTCGCGCTATACTGTCTTTCTCATTCCAGAAAACAACAGCAGTTTTAAGTCTTATTTAATTTAATCTATTTTCATTTAATTATTGTAAGCACTTATGTTCTCTCTTATTCAATTCTCTACTTCCGATTAAAGACATGGAAAATACATCGGATTAATCGAAAAAAATAATCGAGCCATTAATCGATTATTAATATAATCGTTAGTTGCAGCCCTAGACTTTCGGTAGTGTGGAGGCGGTTTAGGTTCAAAATATCAGATTTACAACAAACTACAGTAATATGTAAGATATGCAAAAGATCTGTAACAACAAAAGGGGGAAAACATCTAATCTGTTTCACCACCTCAATCAGAAGCACGCGGAGTACGAGGAAAGTCAAAAAGGCCACGGGGTGATGTATTTTAAAGCATAAAATATATTTGATTGCAATTGTATGTTGTTGAAATATATCGCAGAATATACCGTTATCGTAAAAGTACCCTAAAATATCATGATATTAATGTTAGGGCTATATTGCCCACCTGTACTCTGCCAGTGGCCTGGTTTGATGAAGAGCATCAGTGCTGGAGATGCCCAGCCATTGAGTATAAACAGACAGGGCTTTTGCTCTCTTAGTGCTTCTCTCGTGTGTTCTCATTTCAGTCCATCCCTCCTTCCTTTCTGCTTTTTCATGCATCAGCTTTTGTTTCATTTGCTCTGATCCTCTCCATTTGGCTGTAATGTCCCCTGGGTAAAGAGGAGCGGAGCAAATAGGCAGAGAATTCTAAAAGCTGTGGAACTGGCGCTCAGCAGTGTGAACAAGCAGTGAAACAGCGGTCCGGACCATGTGTGTTTTTTTTAACCCTAGACCGTGCATTGTTAAGCACTGCACAATGTCCCTTATTCCTATCAATGTGACTGAAGGAAATGGCACTGGGCCAGCATTCGCGTGAAACACTCGGTGCTTTGTATTTGTAGCTGTAATGCTCTGGAGACTAAATGCGACTCTGTCTGTTAAAACTCTGGACAATGGACCGCTTTTGGGAAACAGCACTTACCGATTATCCAACCAGAACAACACAGACTTTTACTTCCTCCTCCAGTGCCGTCTTCAATGTTTGACCTCACAGACCTTTTCAGCCTAGTGCACACTACACGGCTTCTAAACACTCCTTCCTTGCACACTGAATTCATGCAAATCAGGATGCGCCATTGTGCCACACAGATGCTGCACAGCACCACGTCTGAAACGTACCAACAGGAATAATGCTTTTAACTCAACGTTCTCAACCAGAACCAATAGTGTAAGATTGATTTGGCTTTTTTTTTGTATTCACAGTTTAGTTTGTGAATCATGTGTAGTACTAATTCATTTATTATTGTTGAGCAGTGGTTGGTGGCACTACCAGTTTGAGTTGATTTGAGCTTTGTGACATGGGGGGGGGGTGCATAGCCATCACAAAATGGTACACTGGGGTCTTGAGGGGCTGTACGTGCTCAGCGGGAATACACAAGTCGATACACAAGACCGATACGATCCATGCTTCCGTGTTGTTTATGCCAGAAATCGAGAATCATCAGATCAGGCAATGTTTTCCAATCTTTTACTGTCCGATATTTGGTTGAAGCTTCACATGCCTGTCCTTAGCTAACTGACGTGGCACCTGCTGTGCTCTTCAGCTGAAGTAACCCTTCTGTGTCAGGGTTCTACATGTTGTGCATGCAGAGATGCTCTTCTGCATACATTGGGTGTAACGAGTGCTTGTTTTAGTTACTGTTGCCAGCTTTAACTGATGAGTGTCTGATGCGTTTCTGCTGCTCGCTGGATTATTTACTTTTTCTTTTGATGATCCTCTGTAATGCCTAGAGGTGACTGTGTGTGAAAATCCCGGTAGATGAGCCGTTCCCGAAATACACAGTTTAAACCTTTAAAATAATGAAGTGGCGTCTTGTGGTCCTCCCAAGGTTTCTTCCTTCTACATTCAGGGAGTTTTTCCTTTCCACTGTCGCCCTAGGTTTGCTCAATTTGGGATTGGCCTTTTAAGATAATATAGCATTGTAAAGCTGCTTTGAGACAATGCTCCACTGTAAAAAGCGCTATGTAAATACATTTGAATTTGGCCGATGAGTCTATTAAAGCAGTCTGTGCTGAGCCAAAGTCAAGCATCCTTTGTTTTGTTTGTGCACATTAGCTGCATGGGGTTCAGATGAGGACAGACTGCTGCTCGTTCCTCAGGAGAGATGAGGGATCACCGAGTTCTTTTGACTATCCACAGACGTTGTACATTTTGTGAAAAATAAGACACATTTCTCACACTTTCAGGGTTTGTCACTGTTTATTTTAGAACATGCTTGAATATGTTCAGCATCTAGCCAAAACTACGCCTGAATCACACGCATCAGCAACTATCAAAAATGCACAGATGTGTCTAAAAAATGCAAAGGGGCATCTACTGATTTCGTAATCTGCCGCATTCGAGCTATCAAAAACAATAAGCCTGTGGTGACGTCCTTGTGATTTTTAATAATAATGCACCGATACCGCTTTTTGTCATAACAAGTACTTGAATTTGGGCACTTGTTGATACAGAGTACCGATATGAGTATTATATTATTACTAGTGGTGTTCCGACCGTTATCGACCGATTTCCATGACAAAGCATGTGATCGGCGTATGCCTTTCATTGCCGATCACAAAAAAACCATCATCCCCGCAGAGGCCCTGTGTGCAGTTTTGTGTCCCCGCCCACTTTGCTATACGCTGTGCATGCGCAAATCACAAACAAATGTCTGCCGTGTGGAACTTTTACATGGTCTGTGAGGGCGATGTAAGGTTTGCATCCTGCGACACATGCAGCGAAAAAATACCTCGTGGGGGAAGCGCATCAAAAAGTAAAACTGCTTTTCTTCTATCATTTAATGAACAAACACTTGGCGGATTATGGTGAGTTTTCGAGGCTCACTGCAGGGAGTGAAAAGAAGGCACCCGGTATGAGTGATCGGCAGCATAAAACATGACTGGAGCATCCCTAGTTACCTAGTTATTACAGCTCTTACACTGACTTTCAAAATGTTTTATTGTCATAGGATAACGATTTCCTGACTATAACAAAATAAAATCTACGTCATGTGCTTGCATCGTTTAACGTTCGGCTGTGCTAGACTTTCACATGGGCAAAATATTTCCTTTTTTTTTTTTTTTTTTTTTACCCACCTGCTCAATCACGTGCCATGTATTGGAGTAATTTTACAAGTTTGAGCACGGTATCGTACCCAATACTGCTTTTGGTATCAAAGTATCCCACATTTTTACTAATGAGCAGAGCTGTATTTTTTTTATTATATTGAGTTTTTCTGTTTGTATCTCTGATTAACCTTGTCGTCTACCTTTGGAGGTCTGTTACTGCATTCACTTGTTTTCCATTGTTTAGAAGGAAAGCCTGCCAAATACAATGTGTGCTTTACTATACTCCCACCGGCAACATTCAGTCTCATACCGGAATCTTCCTGCTCCACTGCTTTCCTCTTACTTTCCTTCTGTGCTTCCTTGTATGTAGTAACAAGTGACAGAGTCGTGGTTTCCATGCACTAAAAACATAACTGTGATGAATTGGAAGAGAAAAAGCTTCTTGATTCGTCTTTCACGACTGAATAAATGCTGACAAATGAAAAAGAACAGCTTTATATTTCCAGTTTGTCGCAGGTGTAGGTGTGGCAGCAGGATCCAGTCAGAACATTTCCATATTGCTATGGAGATGCTGTTTTTTTCACGAGGTTCATCCCTGGTTATTGTAGACCTGAGCTCCTTCCATTCCCAGCTGGGACTCATCCGCAACAAAGATTTTCCTTCCTTATTTATTTTAGTAATCCCACTCAGTCTGCTGTGTGTGACGCGTCCAGAGCCGTTTTTCAGCACTACATCACCACACTGTCAACACACTGACCAAAAAAACAGAGCCTAGTTCTGCTGGTTAATAAAAACAAAAACAAGTAAATATAATGTAGTGAAGCATTTTTAGTTAAAACTAGGAAATGATGAAATCCAAATTAGTACCAATTTAACCGAAAGGTAAAATGGTTTGTATTGTTTGTTTGTTTGTATGATTTGTGTTTGTGCTTTCTGAATAATTGATTTTGATTTTGATTATTAATACTACACATGATCAGTGATCACAGACTGTTTGATTTCTCTGGAGATTTTCACTATTAATCTGCTGCTGCTCAGAACAAACACGTGTGTGGTGTCTGGTGGAAGCAGTACTTTTAATTGCTTTCTAATTTGTATTATTATTCAGTTATTTGCTAGCGCTCACACTAGTGATGTCACAATGCTGAGAATTTCCCTTTCGATATGATACTTTGAGAAATACTGAAAAGCTACCATTTTTAATAACAAAGTCAGATACTGTGCTCATTTCACTGAAGCTCTTTAATGTTTTTAGGACAACATATCCAGATGTTCTACATTTAATAATAGCAATATGATGTACTCTAATACTATTTACTCGTGTTAATCTCTTATTTAATTCATTATTGTATCAATATTCTAATTATAATAAGCTTTACTTCTGTACTATACGCAGAAAGCAGACCGACTGTTGTTGACTTTGATACAATTTTTCTCAAACTCAGATGGCCATTTATAGGAATGCACTATTTAGATATTTTTTTTCTATTTTAAATTCAATGAGACGAGTTTTGACCTGCATCGAAAGTTCAGCGATGAGGACAAGGACGGAAAAAAGATGTTTTTACAACATAAAACATGTCATATACATTTAATTACAAAGCAACCTTTTCACATGTATTAGCCAAGGAACATAATCCAAGTCCATACTTGGCGAGTATGAGTGTTTACAGTTTCTACTGACAATGAATTAGTTTCCACAACCTAGATTTAGCTTGCTTAACACTGATAAAATCTCCCAGTGGGAGTTAAAGTAATCTGAGTAACTTCTTTAGTACCTTTGAATGCAAAAACAACCCTTTAAAATTGGTCCAGAAATCTAGGTTATAATGTTTTTAACCAGAAAACTGCAGCTCGTCTTGCGCTTGTTTACAAGCCAGTCTTGCCTGGACCAATATGTCGGATTCACTGCCGTATTGCAGCAACTGAAATGACCGGCTTGCTTGTGTCCTTTAGCCTTGAGTCCTTGTCTGATTTCGAAGCTGAAGTATTTCCACACAGCGCTCTTGCTGCTTTCTTTACTAAGACTAGCTGTGAATTCTCTGATTCAGCTGCATAACAGCATAACAAACCTTTCTGTGAGTCACGGAAGCCTGGGCGATTCAAAGTGCATTTGATATGAATCGAATCGATACTGTGGGAAACGAGTATCGAGTATTGTGCTGTTTCAGAATGTTCAGGAACGGTATTACTTGATTTATCAATCTTTTTGACAGCGCTGCTACACACACACACACACACACACACACACACACACACACACACCCATGACCAAGCTCCGTACCACCAGCGATCCCAGTCTCACTCATGACTCAAGAAGCCTTTAGTCCTATAAATGGTGACTCTTAACCGAATCTGTATTAGAAAAGGAAGTGCTGCTAGACCGACCAGCCTCTCTGTCATACACACTAACTACAACAGTGGATTATGTTCAGTTCACCAGAGTTGTGTATTTGTATCTAGAGTGCTTTCTCTTTAAAGGCTTTCTACACTACTCTCAAAAATGAGGGGATATTTCAAAATGAATCTGATCCTGTCCCATCGCTGATGGTGCGTTTTGGCACTCTTGGGTGACCATACACCCTACTGAACAGTCAATGTGGGGCACTCCTGTCCTGTTGGACATGCTCCTGTTCACCTCCATGAATATATCACTTGTTACTCAATCACCATCATTGAATTTGCATGTCATTTGGCAAACTTTCTTTGATTATAATAAACTTTAATGAAATGAAATCAAATGCTTTTTTTTTTTTTTTAAATCACTTCATCATATTCGTTTTGAAATATCCCCTGATTTTGTGAGCAGTGTGTAATGGGTGGTGCTAACTGCACCCATCTACACTATGTCAACAGCGGCCAAGTTACAACACAACTTGCATGCAAGTAACGTTTACCCAAGAGCTGTATCAAGATTGGAGATTAAAGCACAGTGACAGATTAGATCATGCTATTTAATTTCCTGACCATAACTTTGTTTGCCAGTGTGTTCACGCTAATGACGGTTATCGTTTTATCATATGCATTCAGCTCCAGAATTATTGGCACACTCGAGGAGATGAGTTAAAAACAAACCTTTGTTGTTAAGAAGTTTTATGTCGTATGCTAAAATACGGAAAACAAATGAACAACCTTGGAAACAAAGTACAAGGACATGTTGTCAGCTATACTTGGGTGGGGTGCGGTGGGGTGGGGTGGGGGTACTTAAATGTTCAGAAAATCTTTAGTGAGTTTAATGTGTGGGCTCCTGGCCCACCTCTGTAACCCTGACCAGGATAAAGACCTTTTATCAGTCCGTTTTTTACGAAAAAAAAAAAGGCGCAGTACTTTTGAAAAAGACCACACGTATATTAAAGCCGTCCTTCAAACCTCAACTGATGAACTGCAAATTTCTGGATTGTTTGACCAATCGAACTGGACAATGAGCCGCTTGCTTGTTTTAGGCTCATGGATTTGGGTTATCCGTCTATATTAAAGCAATAATTGTGAGAAAATGAGACGGTGGACTGTCGTGAGTAGGGTGTATCGTTGCATCCCTAAAATGCGGGCAGGGAATTTCGGAAAACAAATTGAAATTTGAACATTGCCAGCACTCCTTAGTACCGAATCTGTAGCGTAAAGGCTGAATGTGCGGCGAGACAGAAAAGCGGAGATTGTTCCATACATTTTAGTTCTTTGTAAAGATCCCTGCATCAGACACCTTTATTTAAAAGCTTTCAAAACCTGTTTTGTTTCTTACGCAGGTGATTCTGGTCCTTAAGCCTCATTCATGACTGGGTTCAGCTCCGTTTAGCAGTCATGGATGACATGGCCTCTGTGGGGAAAATCAGTGCATCCTCTGATTCGGTGTCTACCCTGAACAGTGAGGACTTTGTCCTGGTGTCCCACCTTGGGGATGACACCCCCTCTACCAATAATGGCAGTGATGATGAAAAGACAGGCCTCAAGGTAAGATGGTCGACCAAGCAGCAGGTGACTCATCCGAACACTGATCAGTCTTTTCAAACACTCTCTTCCTCTGGTTAGCCCTGCACTGTTTTAGGACACACACTCTGGGACAGATGCAAGTTTAAGAAAAGTATACACATTCTTTTCAAATCATAACACATCTGATTCAAATGAACAAGCACTGAGGTGTAAGCAGATACACACTGTGATCTTATACAATGCAGCTACACACACAGTACTATAAATACACAGGACTGTACTACACAATACTACACATGCAGTACTACAAATACACAGGACTGTACTACACAATACTACACACACAGTACTATAAATACACCGGACTGTACTTCACAATACTACACACAAAGTATTCTAAATACACCGGACTGTCCTACACAATACTACACACACAGTACTATAAATACACCCGACTATACTACACAATACTACACACACAGTACTATAAATACACCCGACTGTACTACACAATACTACACACAGTACTATAAATACACCCGACTGTACTACACAATACTACACACAGTACTATAAATACACCCAACTGTACTACACAATACTACACACACAGTACTATAAATACACAGGACTGTACAACACAATACTACACACAGTACTATAAATACACCGGACTGTACTACACAATACTACACACACAGTACTATAAATACACCCGACTGTACTACACAATACTACACACACAGTACTACAAATACACAGGACTGTACAACACAATGCTACACACGCAGTACTACAAATACACCGGACAGTACTACACAATACTACACACACAGTACTATAAATACACAGGACTCTACAACACAATACTACACACACAGTACTATAAATACACCGGACTGTACTACACAATACTACACACGCAGTACTACGAATACACTGGACTGTACTACACAATACTACACACACAGTACTATAAATACACCGGACTGTACTACACAATACTACACACACAGTACTATAAATACACCGGACTGTACTTCACAATACTACACACGCAGTGCTATAAATACACCGGACTGTACAACACAATACTACACACGCAGTACTTTAAATACACAGGACTGTACAACACAATACTACACACGCAGTACTATAAATACACAGGACTGTACTACACAATACAACACACTCAGTACTATAAATACACCGGACTGTACAACACAATACTACACACACAGTACTATAAATACACCTGACTGTACTACACAATACTACACACACAGTACTATAAATACACCGGACTGTACAACACAATGCTACACACACAGTACTATAAATACACCGGACTGTACAACACAATGCTACACACACAGTACTACAAATACACCGGACTGTACAACACAATACTACACACACAGTACTATAAATACACCGGACTGTACTACACAATGCTACACACACAGTACTATAAATACACAGGACTGTACAACACAATACTACACACACAGTACTATAAATACACCGGACTGTACTACACAATACTACACACACAGTATTATAAATACACCGGACTGTACTACACAATACTACACACACAGTACTATAAATACACCGGACTGTACAACACACAGTATTATAAATACACCGGACTGTACAACACAATACTACACACGCAGTACTATAAATACACCGGACTGTACAACACAATACTAAATACACAGGACTATAAATACACAGGACTGTACAACACAATACTACACACACAGTATTATAAATACACAGGACTGTACTACACAATGCTACACACACAGTACTATAAATACACCGGACTGTACTACACAATACTAAATACACAGGACTTTACATATACAGGGCAATGCAACACAACACAGTAAATACAGCACAGTACAACACAACATTAAATACACAGCACAATAAAGGCACAGGGCAATGCAACACAACACCATAAATACGCAGTACAATATATCACCACACTGTATATACACAGGATAACACAGCACTAAATGTGCAATATTACACAGTACTACACAATACAGTACCATAAATACACAAGATAGTACTACATAACATTATAAATACACATGACAGCAGAACACAGCAAAATAGTATAAACCTCAATTTTCACTCTGAACTAACACTATACATTTTACAGTGAACCATACACCACACACACACACACACACAAACACACCAACACACAAATTGTCCTGCTTGCACACTCGTTATTTGGGCTGTGATTTTTGCTCCTCTTGGTCGTGCTGTAATGGTTTGATTTGCTCCATCTCTCATTGTTCAGGGTGAATCAATCGGGAAATCAAACTGTGATTTCCGTTTCGTGCACCTGCATCCATGCACACGTGAATTGTGTCATTTTGGGCCTTTTTTCATTCTTTTGTTGCACTGTCCCAGAAGGGAGACTTTTGGCCTCTGTTTCCATGTTCTGTCTCTTTTCTGAAATCCATCCATCTTGTTCTGTCTTGTCATTATCGTGCATCTGGTCTTGTGATTTCGGTGGTTTCAAAGGCTTTGCTCATCTTTCCCTTGAATCAAGAGTGGTCTGGGGGAACATCCTGTTCTCCATTTTGCTTCTTGTCAGTGTAATCCATCTGTGAAGGCCTGCCACATGTCTTTGCTTTCCTCTCTTTCACATTTGAGACTAAGCCGGTGGTGTATTTCGAACACTTAAGGGGACCAAATTCCAAGACCACACATTCTGAGGCACACTTCGTTTAAACTTGACGCTCTTTAACTCCATACAAGCACTAAAGGATTCTGAAGAGCTCAACCCTGAACACTTTGTGTACTGTTTAGGTACTGTTTAGCATCTTTCAGTACCTTTTCAGACGACCCACAGTGAGTTTTAACTCTCTTATTAGTGGTGATATCTTATTTTTAAACATCTTCTGTTCGTTTGTTCATTTGCAAACGAACTCGCCAATTTTTCAGATGTGTCCAATCGTTTAGTAACCTTCGGTTTCCTATGACTGGTTTACTCATTTAATTTACTTTACTGTGTGCAGTGCATTTGGCCATGTCGTGTAATACTTTCCAACAAAGGAAATATAGGATACAACAGGCACACATCTTAATGTTCAGTAGATACAGGGGCAGTTTGCAGCCCCAACCTAACCCCAGTAACCTGTGCCTTTCAGTCAGGCTTTTTATCTCACAACCTCTGTAGGCCCTGAGAGGGGCATACGGTAACCACACTGAAGGCTTTGGTAATAGCAGAGCATCATTAGAGGGTAGGATTTTTCAGCATTCATTTAAATGCAGCCAGACAGCCTGAGACTCTCATCCTGTCTGAATTTTATGTATTAGCGTTCTTCAGGTCCTTATATGACTGTTAATTTTAAGATGTGTGGCCATGTTGCTGTTGCTTTCACAACCAAAAGAAAAAGACACAAGCAAACAAAACACCTGATGGTGTGTGATCTGGACCAAACACACTCCACCATGTCTTTCTCCCACAGACAGACCTTTATAATTGAAAATGTCTGGTTTTGTTTGAAATACACCACCAGCTTGAGTGTGTATAGCCGTTTCTTAGCCTGTCTGACTTTCATTCACCAAAGGTGAGCAGTAAGGAATGCTTTAAGAAACATGCAGGCATCATTTGGTTCACTGTTTCGGACCTATGGAGGCACAGATTGTTGCTTCTGCTGGCTGTGGTTTGATTCGGCTGAACGGTTTAGTGTGATTTAAACGCTGTGGAGTTTTTTTCCTCGGGCTCTCAGCGTCGAGGTTTCCCTGTTTTCCTTGATTTCCATGAACCTTTCCATGTGTTACCCCTGTGTACCTCTAGAAAGGGGCTCTCTAAACCTCTTGTTTGTTATGCAGGTGATTTCTGAGGAAGGGGTCAGCTTTAAGGTCAGTCTTTACTAAGTCTTTCTGTCTCTTATTTCCTGTACTACTGCCACACCCGTCACTCCCTCCTTTCTCATTCTGCTTTTCTGTGAACTTGTGACTCTCGATTTGTGATACCTACAGTGGATTCATGCCGGTCTCAAGCTTCCTACCACACGTGTTTTAGTGTATTACAATAGAACCATTGCTTCTAGTGGATATTGAGCAAGAGTAATATCTAAATAAAAGCCCATGTTAAAAACAGTTGGGACATTATGAAATATGCATATACTAACAAGCGGTGTTTCTTCCATTACTTTGATTTCATTTCAGACCGTATGAACGTGTGAGATTTCATGGTTTGAATTTCATTTCAAGTTCAAGCTCATCTCGGGGTTATATTGAGCGATTAAGTAATATATAGAATGTAAGAAATAGTAAATGTAAGAAACCTAGGTTTTTTTTTTTTTTTTAATATGCATTTTCCATACTGTCCCAACTTGTTTTGATTTATACTTGTTAAATACAGTGCCTTTATTCTTTGTGTACCAATGCAGAACCTGTCCCATCCCCTTATCTGCTGAATATAAGCTACGTGCCCTGGGTACTATGAGTAGATACTGGATGCTTTATTAGCAGCCAGGGTTTTGCATACATATTGCCCTCAGATATGCTTTCCTTTCTGGACAGAAGACGTGCGATTCGAACTTTTACAATGATCCTAAACACAAAGCCTTGCCTTACAATAGTGTTCACTAATGGCATATACAATGCATTCGCAAAGTCTTCAGACCCTTTCACGTGTTTTATTTGTTTTCTTTTTCTTATGCTGAGGCCTTGTACTAAAACTGTCAGTCAATAATGGGAACGGGAAAACAAAATTAAAGAAATGTGTGCAAATTTGTGAAAAATGCATTGTAAGTTTTAGGATTGTTATAGCCAGCCCTCAGTACAAACACTCCATGATAATTTAGTTTTTCTTGAGAATTATTATTGAGAATGAACTCTGTGGGTTGAAATAGAAATAGCAGTTTTTTTTTCTTTACTGCGGGACTGAAGTTTGAACTAATTAAAAATGAAAAATGTCCTTATCCAAAGCTCTGTGTGGACTACACTGCCCACGTATTTCATTATGGGATATTTCATTTTGAAGGATCCCCTAATTTTGTAAGCAGTACATAAAGCCAAATACACAATATACAAAGCTCACAGCTATACAAAGCTGCAAGGACCACTTGCAACGTAGCATTTATATAGCTGACCTCAAAGCAAACAACAACAGAAATGCACTCAGTCTGAGAGCACATGTACTTCATGCTTAAGTTAGTCAAGTGTGAAATTACCCATAATTCTAATGTCCTTACCTAAAATATAACAGAGTTGATGCACTAATCATAGATATGTTGGAATCAAAGTGGGCGGAGAAAACACTTATATTGTGCAGACTAAAGACTGTTTAGCCTTTTATTTTTTATTTATTATTAACCAAAATCAGCATTTAGATATTACTGATGATCTTAAAATCTAACATTAAAAAAATAAAGACACTAATCATCAGGGGAATTATCAGAAATAAATGACTAAATAAATGTATTTAATCACATTAGTTCACATGTGGTGTGATTTCTTTATTTTTCATTTGGTTTTGAGTTTGTGGGTGTTTGTGTGTACGTATTTGCATGTACTGTGTGCGTTTGTGTGCAACCTATGTGTCATATGTGAGTTCACTGGTCTTTAATAGGAAATAACCTGTCGTGTGTTTGTGTACGTGTTTGTGTGTTTGTGTGTGTGTGTGTGTGTGTGCGCACATGCAGATTGTGGGTAACGGCAGTGAGCAGCAGTTGCAGAGGGAGCTGGAGGATGTGCTGATGGACCCTTCAGTGACTGAGGAGACTTCCAGAGAAGATCATGTTGATGGGAGGGCACAGAGTTACCCTACCACTGCGGCCCCACCACAGCCCTGCCCTGCACCCCCCAAACTGGAGATACTGCTACCCATTAAGGGGACCCAAGAGGGTCAGATGAGCCAAATATGGTTACATTTCATACATTTTCTTTTTTCCATCTTTACTTTTCACATGCTTTCATTTTTTTTTCATTTTTTATGATTTTCTTTAAAAAAAATTTTTTTATGTATTTGTAAATCAGTTCTTTATTGTATTTATGTACGATTATTTTAATCGTCTTTTTTCTTGTCTGTTTCTTGGAATACATTTTAAACTCTGAATTTTTTTTTTATTATTCTTTCATTTTTTATTTATTATTAATTACAATTTAAGTCCTCGCTTCATTTCTTCCTTCATTCCTCTGACGTACATTTCATTCTCTTTTTTTTTTGCTTAATTTATTAATTTTTCAGCTGTATTTCTATCTTTCTTTATTTCATGTTTGTTTTTCTTCTGTCCCTTGCTTTTCCTTACTCCTTCATTTCTTCATTCTTTCCTTTTGTCATTTTTCATTTATTTTATTTTATTTGCTTATTTGGTCGTAGGTTATTTTTTTCCATTTATTTTCTTTTATTTGCTTATTCGGTCCTAGTTTATTTTTTTTCTTAAATAAACTAAGACCGAATAAGCAAATAAAATAAAATAAATGAAAAAACACCAAAACTTTTTTTCCCATTTATTTTCTTTTATTTGCTTATTCGGTTTCAATTAATTTTTTTTTTATTTATTTTTTTTATTTGCTTACTCGGTCTAAGTTTATTTCCTTTCATCTTTCTCTATAGTCCTTCTTTCCTTTTTTTTTTATTAAATAATATCCCATAATTAAATCTCCTTTATTTTTTGTGAGCAGTGTCTCAGTACTGCTGACTGCTTTTTTTCACTTGCAAACAGTAGACTCGTTTATGCCAGCATGATGGAACTTGTCACTTCTGTAGATAACATGTGTTTAAAACACAAAAAACAGGGCTATATACACTAGATCTTAATACACGTCCCAGGCCACACACCTCCTCTACTCGAATCTGGAGTGGAATCGAAGCTTTGTGTACTGATATTAATTGCAACCTTTTTGATCTCTTTTTTTAAAATCAGATGAGGGGTCGGTGGTGAGTCCCGGGACACCAGTGCTGGACGAGGACAGTGTGGTGTTCAGTAAGTTGACTTATCTGGGTTGTGCCTCAGTGAACGCCCCCCGCAGCGAGGTGGAAGCACTGCGTATGATGAGCATCCTCCGCAGCCAGTGCCAACTGCCCCTCGATGTGACCCTGTCTGTTCCTGGTGTCTCTGAGGGGACGGTCAGGTGAAGGACAATTACATCCGTCTGATATAGATGTGTGTTTAAAGAGAGAGTGGAAGGTTATCTAAAACCAGGGGGATTAATTAGCAGTATGGCCAGAAGAAATAAAAACCAGTCACTACAGAAACTGGGAGTTAATATTTTCTTATGGGCTGGTTGATGACTTATCTGGAAAGCTGTGACTGCTGCAGATCGTTTGTTTTTTTTGTTTTTTTGAATGAAAGTTTGATTGACATTTGTTTGAATCAAAAATAATACGGCATAACCTTTTTAGTGGATTAACTATGGTTTATATTAAGGTGCATGTGAAGGGGTAGCAGCCCTTTTTTAGCCCTCTAAAACTTACTACATTTATGCACTGAATCATCTCTCCTTGGTGAATATGGACCAAGGATTTTGGAAGCCCTCCTCAATTCATAACCTCTGCTGATTTTTGGGGCTCACGTTTCAGTGGTGGCAATTATTAATGTGCTCTTGTTTTAGTTAGATGTTTTTTGTTAGTGTTTTTGTTTTCTTTAAATGAAACTTAATGAAAGGTTTGATTTCTTTCATATTTCTGTGTGAGATTAAGATTGTTAAATACACACACACACACACACATTTTATCATATCTTTTTCACCAGTCTTTTCCACGGAGGTAAATATGAGCTCCAGAATTTCAGAATTAACAAAGCAACAGAGGAATAAAGTGTGGTTTTGAAGTCCAGCTGGATCATAAAGCACTAGTAGTAGCAGGAAATAAAAAACTTTTAATATTTTAATAATAGGATTCAATTGTCTCTCTGTGTTTTGTGTACATCAGGGGAATTGTGGTTTGCTAAATATTAACATTACAAGGATTACTATATATACAATGCTCACAAAAACGAAACCTATATATGAAATGAATGAGTAAGAGGGGCAGAATGGTTCAATCCCAGGGTGGAGCGGCCTGACTCCTTTCTGTGTGGTGTCTGCATGTCCTCCCTGGGTCTGTGTGGGTTTACTCTGGGTACTCCGGGTTCCTTCCATGGTCTAAAAGACATGCATGTTAGGTTAATTGGATGCTTGTAAAGTGGCTTTTAGTGTGTGGTTGTGTGTGTGTGTGTGTGTGTGTGTGTGTGTGTGTGTGTGTGTGTGTGTGTGTGTGTGTGTGTGTGTG
>JAUZST010003500.1:0-17112 GCA_034779995.1 Parotocinclus haroldoi | reverse complement strand
ATATATATATATATATATATATATATATATATATATATATATATATATATATATATATATACACATTTCCATCATTAGACACTTTTATCCAGAGTGACTAAGAATTTATGGTATAGTCCAAACAAATGTGGGTCAAGGATCCAATACTGGCAGCTTGACAGAAGTGCGATTTGAACCCTGGTCCACAGTCCAGTACTTTAACCAATAGGTTACTGTCAGAGCATGTAGCAACAGGACCCTCTGTTCTGGCCACATTCTGCATTCCCTGCATTGTATCACTCACACTGTTCGAACGCAAATCTGGTGTGGTGTATGTGGCACCCGAATTGTGAAACCTTTTTATGAGAGGTGATCGTTAAACAAGGTTGTTAGATGATGCCCCGTCTCATTACTTGACGCGCAGTTTCGAGTTATTTTCCGTTATGTTCAACTACTGTGGAGATAGCGTAGCTTGGAAAAGTCATTTTGTTAAGTTAAGTCAAGTTGGGATTTTTGTGGAGGTGAGTGGATGTATATTGCATAGAAAAGAATTTAAAGGCAATAAATTCAGAACTGCTTAATCTCTTGGACATTTAACACATGAACAGCTGTGAACACTGGTAAATACTGAAATGTTAAGAAGTGCAGCAGCAGGCATGTCCACAGATTGGCGCTCAGGGGCTTGAGGCCCTGCCCATTTGCCCTCAGATTGTATGTGTCCCTAAATAATAATATTTAATAATACTGTATGGTTTTTATATGGCCTTCAAATGGCTTGTGGAGCAAAAGCCACCCAAAGGCCACGTAAAATCTTTTATTGCAGACGTGGAACCTGCAAACAGAGTCTCAGTCACAGATGTTTTCAGAAAATGTGATTTGGTGTGTCACGGCTCCTCATCGACCCAGCATTATAGAGGATTAAGTTGGCTTGGGTTCCATTTGTTTCACTGCTCGTGAGCACCAACTTTGTGATTCCAATTAATATTTCCATCTTAACTGCCATCACAGATAAAGATCATCACAGTGTTCAAAATATTATTGCACATCACTAAGACATTCCTGTTTCCATTTGTCCTTCGCTCATAAAACAATTGCATGTATGATCATATTTTTACAAGGTCAGATTTAAGTAATTATTAGTTTTAATTAATAACCAGCTTTTTGTGACTTGGCTTCGAGCATATAAGCATTAATATATGTATAAGCAACCCATTTAATGTGCTTTCATTATAGATTATATAATGTTATCTTAAATATTATTATCCATTGTGCCAAATCTAAGTCATTTTGTTACATTTTGCCTATGTTATGTATGTTATAATCGTCCCGTTTTTGTAGCCAGAAGGTTTATTTGATTGGCTGTAGGTTTTTTATTTCTCAGGATCATGGTGATGATAGTGATCAGTTAATTTCACTTTAGGTCTAAAAGCTAAAATGATATCACCCCTAGTATAATCTGTTTCCAAGTTGCAATTTCACAAATTGTAAGATATTCATAATTCAGTAACGTGTGTGTGGCTTTAGAACTCGGTGTAAAAAAAACTTTGTAACGTGATGCTGAAATTACTACAAATATGAAACAGCTATGGTTTCACTTCATTTACTCATTATCATTTTCATGCCAATTAATGGACAAGGGAGTCGGGCACTAAGTGGTAGCACAGGGTGCAAGGCAGGAACCAAGCTCAGACATAATGCTAATCCACAAGGCCCATGCACACAGAAACAAACTCACTCACTTGAGAACACTGGGACACTTTAGAAATATTAAAAATGGCTTAACCCCTCTTTGGCATCCACTCTTGTTAACTTAAGCACTTGGAGTTATTTGATTAGCTAGTTATCATAAATAAGACAAGACAAGACTGACCCTAACAGTTTGTATGACGAGGTTCACATTCATCACCATGTAATTAATTCAGGAGTTGCTCCACTCATGCTCATACTGTACAGTAAATCACTAGACTCATTGATTAGACCCCCATGGCCTCTCGTGTCACTGCTACGCAGATGAAACTCAGCATTACCTGTCATTCCCTCCACCCACCTCCCACATTTACTGCTATATGCTGAATTATGTCTTCCTGGATGGCGAAACAACATTTGAGTCTCAAGCTGAGCTCCCCAGCACTTGACTTGTTAATTAACATAGATGATGTTACTGTGCACATCAACCACCTGACTAACAGATCAGATCCTCATACAGGCTCTTAGCATTTCCAGGCTTGATTCTGGCAATGTTCTGCTTGCTGTCCTGCTTTCATGTTCCACTGGATCACTATGCACTCTGAATCCTGCAGCCTGTCTGGTTCACTACCTACAACACCTTTACTGAGATCACTCCATTGATCTCCTGTAGGTGCTAGTATTAAACTCTTATCCTGGCTTTTTAGGCAGCAAAAGGTTATGACGTATGTAATTTATATCCTCTGGTTCAGGGGCCATATTTGCGCATTAAGTCGGCTTTTCAGCTTGTGAAGCACTTTGTATGTATTTTTGTGAATTTATCCTCAAGTTTTGCTTTATTACATGTCATCTTAGTGTCAAATTGAGAAATCTGTGTATTACTATCAGAGTAACCTTCAACTGTTTTGTAAGTGGCTCCTGATAAGAGTGAATGTCAAGTACTTCATTCATTAATTATTTTTGCTTTATCATCTTAATCCTAGTCATTGTCATAGGAAGGTGCGTAACCAGCAGCACAGAGCACAAGGCAGGAACAACCTAGACAGGGCCCCAATCCCCAATCCATTTACAAATGGCCCTTATCCAAAGTGACTTCCAATTGATACAGTCTTACATGCCAAGAAATTGTGGGTTCACGCATATGAAATACTGTATTAATTAATCCTGAAGTGTTTCTAAATACGGCAGCATGGTGGCTCTGTGAGTAGCACTGCAGCCTCACGACACGAGAGGCGAGTTCAATCCCAGGATGGAGTGGCCTGGGTCCTTTCCGTTTGGAGTCTTCATGTCCTCCCAGTGTCAGCATGGGTTTACTCTGGGTACTCCAGTTTACTCACACAGTCCAAGGCCATGCGTGTCAGATAATTGGTGTCTCTACAGGGGCCCTTAGTGTTTGAATATGTGCGTGACTGTGTGTGTGTGTGTGTGCCCTACAATGAATTGGCGTCCCGTCTAGGGTCGTTCCTGCCCTTGTGGAAGATAACAGACAGTACGCGTATATTATATATACTATAATCTCTAGTCCAAACATTAGACATGACCAGTATGGATGTAATAATATACTGCCAGAACATAAATAAGGAAGTAATATAGGAATGTGTAACAATTCTTAAGTAAATATGATAATGAGGTTTAAAATATTAAAATACAAATTTTCATTCTTATCTTATCCTATTATAATTTGCACTGCTCACAAAAAATAGGGAATATTTATTTATGTGATATTTAATATTTTCATTTTGATATTTCATTTTGAAATATCCCCTAATTTTTGTGAGCATCATATTATAACTTTTAAGATCTCTGCTTGATCAGATGGATGTTAAGTGGCATGTACCTGTAGATAAAGTACATTAGATACATTATGTTAAAGCAACATCAGTAAATAATTTCACTGTGACAACCAGTGCCTCTGCAGAGCAGAATTAAAATTTCTATACACATTAATATACTGCACCTGTGCAACTCTACCTAGTGGCTGATGTGGATTAAATGGAGCATAGATGGTAAGTGCCCGAAAGTGCCCCTTACAGTCTACTAAGATGCCGCTGATGAATATCATGAGGCGTCTCTCTATTAAGGCTGTGTTTGTCCACTGTAGGCTAGTGATAAACAGGCTTTAGCTACAGCAGACCTCCCAGACGATGCTAAAAAAGTCTTGTCCTGGGATATGCTGCATGTGTAGTAGATTGAGTTACATATACAGTCACTGTGATTTAGCTCATTCTGTGTATAACACAGTACTCACAAGATTTACACTATAAAGGACATACACTGACCAATAACATTCAAGCCATCTGCTCAGTACAGGTCCAAATATCCATTTAAAACAAGTTACTACCATATCAATGACACAAAGGGGATAATCTGCAACAAAGTTCTGGTAAGTGGTATGGGTTATGGTAACATCCACATAAATGTGCCAAGCCGAAACATTATACAAAGTGTAATTACTGACAGTTATTCACTGCCCCCTTCAGTGGCTTTACTCTTATGGCTGATCAGTGTCAGATTTAGATGTGCAAAGGCCGAGTAGTGTTACAGTAGGAAAAAAAAGTTTTGTCAAAGTACAGATTTCATGAGCAATGGAAAGACTATTGCATAAGTAAAAGAGGGAAAAAAAAGTAATTTATTTCAGTGTGCAGCCGATTTAAATGGTAGACGCAATAGCATGAAAAATGCTATGGTATGAAAAGTGTGCAATTCAATATCAAACCACAGTATATCAAGATATATGCTCATAATATCAACTGAAGCAACACATACTGCTGAATGTGCATTACAACATTGGGATTCCAGACCCTTGGAATGTTTTGCAGAATAGCTGTGTTAAGAAGGGTATTTAAATGTAAATTGATCTGATTATGGTTTTTTTTTCCCTTTTAAAAGCATGCACTGTGTTAATATGCAAACAGTATGAATTACTTGTAGGGCAGTGGCGGCTGTTGTCAGCCTACATCATAAAATTAGCCAGTTTATTTATAATATAAATTCTATATACTATATATATTTATACTGTTACTTTTCAAGAAAATGGTTTGTGACCCTGTTGTATCAAGTAGACGTCTTTTCCAGGGCCTCGACCAGTGTCCTCTCAATGGCCAGCAGAGCTAGGCTGCTTAGACGACCTTGGACCTTTGTGTTTCTAGTCTAAGATTGTAGCCTTGATAAAAAGGAGATAATCCTTTCTGCAGATGTAGCTCCAATTGTTACAACTGACGATAAAAGTTTGTACAGCTGAGGCACTGCGCTGTCCAACAACGAACTCACGAAACGATTCGATTAAATGAATAAAGAAAAATATTGAAATTATGTTAAAGTGAAACAAGGACATACTAAAAGTGTGCTTTATTTACACAATAAGAAATGAATAATGGAAATGGTAAAGTAATTTTGGCAAGCAAATACCAAAAAATGGGTTGCAGTTTGTCTTTCAACTTCGCTTGAAAAATCCGTGATGGGACTGAGCTCCCAATGATTAAGTGACAATGTATAATCTCAAAATAGCTGTCAATCAAAACGGGATTCAGCCGTTCGACTGATCCTCCAATCATAATGCGCAAGGTCAGTGTCCAGGTCAGCAGAGACCAGCCCACAGCTCCATTCACCCCCCGGAACGCTGAGCTTCATCAGGTGGGACAGAATCGTGGAATTTCTGCAATGATTGTCACGTTTCGAGTAATGAAATGAAAACTGATTTGAAGTGAGAAGTAGCTAATTCTGAACAAGCACGTCTTGGAGAGAAACATGTTCTAACAGACTTATAGTCAATTAAATGTTGACACAATTACATAGTTGACAATTTAAATATTGACTAACTATTTTAGGGGAAGCTGAGCTTCCATAGCAGTCTCAGTGAACTCATGGCTGCTGAAGGGCAGGAGTGTCTTCCTTCCATACCAAATGACAGGCTGCTAGATACAAGTTAGATTTTGGGATCTGACTTTCCAGTTGACCAATAGGAGGTTATAATAGAATAGTAAAGGAGAAATTAGCAATATGTTAATAGTCAAAGGAAAAAATGTACTGTATAACAGACTACTTTGGCCTACAGCACAGTTTTTTAATTAGCTTCTAATTAGGATTATCCCTGCACCAACTAAATTGTGCCTGTTTTCATTACACTGATCTCTTTGCCTGTTAATGGGACAGTTTACCGTTAAGTGTACTGCAAACTGTACTGGTGACAGGGGGCTGCACTGCTTGATAGTCAGACTGTGGGGTCACCCAGCTTTGATATAAGCAAAACATAAGTAAATATTACCAATAAATATTAACATTATAAATAAGATGTACAAAGACAGAAATTAAGATGCACATGTTTTATTTAGCTGGTATTTTAGTAGCTTAGTTTCCACAAGTATAGAAGTTATTTCTCATAAGGAATAACATGTATACATACCCCAAATCAGAATAGGTTGGGCCAGTATGGGAAATGCATATTTTTTAAAATAGAGTTTGTTATATTCACTTACATTTCATTGCAGACAGTATGAACCTGAGAAATTTCATGTTTTGTATGGTCAACTTTAAACCTTCATTGATTAACAAACATCTATTTCTGCATTTCAGACTTGCAACAAACTAAAAAAGGTGGGAAGTGCAACTTAGAGATAGCAATGAATTCATACAAACCTAAGTAATGATGTGATTTCAAAACAGGTGATTGTAATCATTATTTGGTGACCAGAGTCAGAAACAGAGTGAGAAAATTATTGGAATGTTTAAACAATATGTACCTCAAAGAAAGATTAGGAGGGACTTGTCTATTTCTACTCTTACGGTGCTTAAAGTCATTTAACTTTAACATTTAATTCTAAAAATCAGATCTCTCAGAGCAACACATGCCTTTAAAACATCATCTTTTCCAGGGACATCCATGCTTTATCAAAAAAGCCAATGTAAAATCAAATGCTTCACACATTACAAAGGCATGGCTGTGGAAGAAGAGGGTATGGGTACTGGACTGGTCTGCCTGCAGTCCTGATGTGTCCCCAAAAGAAAATGTGAGGAGAATTGTGAAATTAAATATGTGACAACGATGACACCATACTGTTGCAACTCTTAAGACATGAATGTAAAAAGAATGGGACAAAATAACACATAAAACACTAAAACCACTTTTTATCCCCTCTGCCAAAACATCTTAAGTGTGGTGAAAATGAATAGAAACATTACAACGCTGTAAATGCTTTACCGTCTCAACTTTTTTGGAATGTGCTGTAGGCTTGAACTTCAGGAATGGATGTATATTGAGAAAGGAAATAAAGTTGAAAAGACAAAATATGAATTATTCCAGGTTCATATATTCTGCAATGAAAGAAAAGTAAAAAATATACATGCAAGTTTGAAAAAATAAGTCCATGTAAGAAACACTGTGTACAAATTTAATTTAAAAAAAAAGGAAAACAAAAATTTCACATTGGTAAGGATCAGACCCTTTGCTGTGACACCTGATATTTAGCTCTGGGGGCCTCCCATTTCTCTTGCTCATCTTTGTGATGTTTCTACACCCTTACTGGAGTCCGTCTGTGGTAAATACTGTACCATTGATTGAGCACAGTTTGGAAAGACAAACACCCGTCCATGTACAGGTCTCAGAGCTAACAATGCATATAAGACCAAAACAAGTCACAAGCTTCCTGTAGAGCTCAGAGACAGGATTCAGTAGAGGTACAGATCTGGAGAAGACTCACCAGGAGTCTTACTAGAGCTGACTGTCCCACCAAAACAAACCTTTGTTTGTTTGTTTATTTGGTTTCTTGAACGTCGCTATCAGCATCAGTGGCCATCTTAGCGACACACACGAGGTTATGTCTATACACAAGTTCAAGACTAGTCATATATATATACACACACACACACAAGTCAATGCCAATTTAGAGTAATCAACCTAACATGCATGTCTTTCGATTGTGGGAAGAAACCGGAGTACTTGGAGTAAACCCACTCAGACACGGGGAGGAAATGAAGACTCCACACAGAAAGGACCCAGGCCAAGGAAAAGACCCTCCACCCTGGTATTGAACCTGGGAACTTCGTGCTGTGAGGCAGTGGTGCTACCCACGAGTCACCGTGCTGCCTCCAAACTAAGTAATCAGCGGTGTAGTGCCTTCTTAAGAGAGGTGAGAAAGAACCCAGTGGTTACCTTGGCTAAGTTCCAAATACATTGCCTGCAAAAATTAGAGGATATTTTATTTTAAAATATCCCCTAATGTTAGTGAGCAGTATATCACTTGTGTAAAATTGAGAAACATCCAGAAGATCAACCATCACTGTAGCACTCCACCAATCTGGACTTTATGGCAGATTGTTCAATCTTTAGACCAGAGAATCTTATTTCTTGTGTGCTTTTTTTGCTAACTCCAGGTGGGCTTTTGTGTCTTGTACTGTGAAGAGGCTTTTGTCGGGCCAATCTGCCATAAGTGTGTTTGTATGAGTGTTTTGTTCATGAGAACAAAGCGGGTCATCATGTTGGAACAAGTGGTTAGTACTCTGGTTACCAAGCTTCCCTGAACTGGGTTTAGCAGGTATTGAAATAAATGATGCTGATGATACATAATGTGCAAATTAAACTAAGCGAGGGTTGTGTGGTCGGATGTGTTTAGTGACTCTTGAAACTAGTGACTCTAAGTGGTGTATTTCTTCCACCAGGATGCTTGTGTATATGCTAATGAATCATTCACCGTATACTCAGCATGGCTATGGTGCTAATGTGTTTGACTGGTGTGTATGTAGTAACTGGATAATATAGCACCCAACGCATTAGCAGGCATTCATTCTTTGTACATGTTACATTCACCAAGCCATCCTTCACTACAGTTACACATTACAGAACTCCGAGAGTGTGACCACTTGCTGTTATAATGAGAAAATATGATCTGACTGCACTACTGAGACTACAGCACTTGATTCAGAGCTGGTCTTTAGCCCTGAGGTTGTTAAGTGTAAATTTTCCTGTTCAAAACACTCAAGCCGAAATAATGTTGTTTTCAACTGAGACTTGAAAATAGTAATTAACAGCAAACATCCCTGACAAAGAAAGATAGAGAGAAAGCACACATCTGAAAGCACATACACAAACTTTATACAAAAAGCACAGACAAACAGTCTGGTCAACAGTATGAAAAGGATGATACATGATGACTAAAAGCAGAAAATCATGAAAGGTTGTGCTAGCCAATCAGCATGGCCATTACAAGCTACACCAGCACCAAGTAGCATAAATCACGTTGAACTAAGATGATCCTATTTTTTCACATTGCTATTCTGTCTGTCTCTCAAACTCACACAGAGAGATGTGTGATTACTCACATCTCTGTCAGCTAGAACAGAAGGACGTGAGTGATGTGAAACAGAAACTGTTAGTTGAAACTGAATAGGCTGTATAAAGATACAATATGGAAACTGATAGCAATATTATTAGATACGCTTCTCTCAGATATGGTCTGATACACACCAACAAAGACTAGGGGGATATCAGCCATACACAATTTTCAACTCTGAACCAGTTAGGTGGAACGCTCCATAAAGCGTAGAAGTATGTGATATGCCACAATATAACAGTTTATTTCCTATGGGACTTATAAGTACATACAAATTGCATTTCTATTATGGTTTTGCAGTGCGTACCGTGTGATTTCTAAACATCTCCGGGCAGTATAAGTCAGTTGTTTTCAACCTGTGGTATTTGCACTCCTATGCTATAAACCTGTTATTATAGCCATTAATAGCAGACTAAATGCACACAGTAACTGTGACTAACATTTGCAGCCTGACAGGCATTCTTCTGCCCACTTCTGAGTTCTAGTTGATAAAAATGATAAACTTAACTAACTAACTAACTATCAATCCGAATAAGCTTTTACAGTCTACAATATAGTTATGGTTAATACACGATTAGGTCATTTACCCTCAAATAACATTTTAATTCATTATCAGACGTGGGCAGCATATTCCAAAACCATTCTCAGAAAAACAATGTGGTACAAGAAGTGGTGATAATATGCTCAAATCATTGGTATCAATGCATTAACATGTGTCACCCAATAACATATACTGTATCATATAACATTGCATTGTCACAAATAAAACAGTGGTTTAATAGCTGAGACTACTGATCTGTTTCAAATTTTAGCAGCTTGATTTCTTACACTGACTCACATATACCAGTGACATTGGTTACCAGTTTCCTCTCTATCAAGTACAAACTTCTCCTCCTGATATTTAAAGACCTACATGCTCTTTCTCCCTCATAACTGCAGGATTTGTCTCATCCCTATAGTTTCCCTTGCAACCTCTGATCCGACACTTACTTACTGTTCCTCGTACTACACTAGATTGTCACCTATGGGTGGCAGGTGGTACAGTGGTACAGGAAGTCTCTTTCTCAGTCATTGTGAGAGTCCTCCTCACTATCTACCTTCAAATTAAAAGTTAAAAGCATCCTCTTTTACAAATACTTTTCAGCTGTGTCTTCTGTGTATCCTCTGCTTCGTCTTTGTTGCAAGTTATTCGTTTTCCTCTGCATTCCTGTCCTATTTTGAACAAGCCGTAAACGGCATTTGTAAGTATATGAGCCTGCCCTATTGAAAGAAAAGTATTGTATGTTCGCCCATACTTGAAACTTGTTCACGTTCACCGATTCACTTGTTTCATCTGGCTGAGATTCTGTGTTGTCCATAATACTGTCTTTCAATGCATTTTTGGCTTCTGTCAAACAAAAGTATCAGGTCCATCCTACCATGTCTTAAGAGTTATGGATTTGCCCTAGACAGGATTGTATCAGTACATTACTGTATTTTCTATAGTTACTGTAACTTCCATGAATTAAAATAAACAAAAAGTCTAACAGACGTTTTGAATGTGTATAACAGTTTAGGCTTTGAACACAATGGCATTTGGGATGGTGCATAGACATTAGTAAAAAATACCCTTTATTTTTTACATTACATTAGCATAAAAAGACTATGTGACTATGGTAATGTCTAGTTAGCATCCTGTTTCTGAGAACGCAGATGTTAAACGGCGCATACATGTATAATGTTTTACTCCTTCATTTATTAGTATTAGTCTTATTATAAAATCTATTATTTGTGTTTCCCTAGGAGATTTTATTCAACAAATATATCTACTGTATCATATGTTTAATCAGAAATGTGAATACTCTGAAGATTCATTCATACATATTAAAACAGTATTTTGTTTGATATCATTTGTAAAATACTTTAAGGCAGCATACATCTGAAGAACATATATTAAATCCAAATTTTACATGACATGTGATGTGTATATACAGCATAATATCTTAATGTCGGCATGCTATAATATCATAATCTCTGAGTGATTCCCTATATTCCCAATTAAGTAGCATTTAGAATTCAGCAATGGAAAAGTATAAGAGTAAAACATCAGACTGAAATGATTGTATTTGATCTTTATTATAATTTGATCGTTAAAACTCGTGTTGCACATTGTTTAAAATATAATATGCTACAACCCACCTCTGTCATTAGGGGTTATGGGTTGATATTTAAGCACAAGTTAAATTAAGTGTAATTACAAAGCCTTTAAATAATGACTTCATATCAGACTTGTGTGCATTAATATTAAACTAAGACATCTAAATAAGAGTCAACCGAATTAGCATAGTCAGGGTTGCCCTCCAAGGCTTTGCAAATGAGTCACACTCTATTCCATTCACACAACACTGATAAGCAGAGTTGTCTCTATCTAGGGATCTTTAACACTGATAAAGTCTGAGAGGTAGAATGGTTGTTTCCTGGTGCCTGTTCAAACAGAAGCCGATTTGGAAATTATGAGAATGAAAGAGACGATTGGATGACAGTTTATACCACAGTGAAAGCCTCAGAGACGGATCTTTCTCGGCTCTGTTTTTCAGGATCATAGCAAGCACTGTTCACTTCAGAGAATTCGAATAATTTCAGCTCCTGATAAGGCTGTTGCTCAGGAAATAAGCTACCTAATGAGGGTATCACATTGATTAATTTGGTATCTCTATCAATCCAATTCCCAGTATGCATAATTAGAAGCATCAATTTTGAGTAAAGAACACGATAAATGGGTAACATCTGCTTTGCATGAATCTTGATACTTCATCACAGCAAGACACATCTTAAACCTACAACTGCTTAAGAAAATGACAAAATGCTGCTTGGAAATGTAAATAATGTGAAAACAGATGCTTCGTGTGACATTTTCCTGCTGGTTCAGTCCCTGAGCTACCTAGGTGATAATCTCAGATCCCAAAGTCCTGACAATCATCTGCAGGCTTTCGTATTGGGATTCTGTGACTTTCCTCTGTGTCAGAAACTGACATTGTATTTTATCCTTTGCATTGCTTAGAAACTTTCCACTACTGCAGTTGTGTTACTATAACAGCAAAGCTATTACGATTATTTGATTTTCATGACAAGCATTACAAGTAAACCGCAGATTTTTCTATATTTTGTCTATGTTGTTGGTTGGTTGAAAACACTGAAGCTTAATCTGATACCCAGTTTGGGAAAAAAAAAAACATTGCGGCATAACTATGAATATTTAATTTGTGGCTCATTTTAAGAAATTAGTAATGGTGCTTATGTTTTGTGCTACAGCACACTGTAGTGTATAGTTTGTGTGTGGGGCACCAACCAAATGAGGGACTAGATAGGCCCTTAAAAACTATACATGTGAAACATGTGATCTGAGGCTGCTCTTTCATTGGCTGCCAGGCACAGAAATTTTCACCCCGGTCATTCCTACTTTTACACATTTTTTCCTCTTAACTGACTGAACTAAAACTGTCTTGTTAGCTGATCAGGACATTATGAAAATTCTAACTGTTTAGGTTTAACCACTTTTTGTTTCAGTTTGGCACAGAATTTAATAAAAAGTAAGATAAACAGTGTTTTATTATTTAAAAAAAAAAAACATTTCAGAAAGCATTCGCTTGAAGAAAGTATAAAGGAGTTTGGATAGGATTGGCCTAATTCATAAATTCAGTAGCAGACATGAGGACAAGCTTATATTTGGGGTTTCTCCAGATCTTGTTACGGCAAGCGAAAATTGAATTCTGGATGCAATCTTAAGTACATTAATGCATGTTTTGCTTCTTCTGTTTGCTGCTTCAAAGTTCTGGCACAAAGCATTGTGGACAATTATATTACCATGGAGGTATGAAAATTAAAGAAGCTGGTGACTGAAACTTTAAATAGAGAGTGTTAAGATTGGGATAGATGGATTCAGGTGTGGAAGCGCTGAAAAGCGAGAGCTCCCCCTTGTAATACACTTGTAATACATGTACATGGACGGAGTTCGAGTCACCAAGAGCACGGCTCGAACTCGTGTCGCTGCCGTGGCTCGGTTATCAGAACACTCTACTAGGGGCCAGCGCAGAAGTCGACAGAGGGAAATATAAGAGGGGTAGGAGAAGGAACAGCATACTAAAGAGCCGATATATGTCTGTGTACTAATAAGCAAGGGAATAATAAAAACAAGCTCTATAAATACAGCGATCTAGGGTAGGAATAATCTTTCTCCAAAAACCAGAATCGCTGAGACCACACTCAGAGCTGTGAAAGAGAAAGTAAGGACACTGCGATGCTCCAGACCCCACTTCAGGCAACCGTAGCTTGCAAGCCGAGAAGGAAAGCTCCTGGATAGAATGCTAGCAAGTTCTCCCCCTCTCCTGTTAAAGGCAACAGCAGCTTGCTACAAATTAACCAGGAGAGTCAAGTCAAAATGTTATATATTTTCTATATATGTTTGATGATTGATGATATGTCTTTCTATGAGCGAGAAACAATAATTAGCATGTTATCCCACTGATTAACTAAGCAATCAATGAGAGCGTGCTTAGTTAATCAGGAAGTCAAGACCTTCCTGTCTTACAGCAACTGCTCAGGAATGTTACAAGCCTAATACCCTAATACCAGTAACCCTAGTGCATTTCATGCACAATGAGACAGAAGTGTGACAGAGAAGCCTGGCTTTGCTCCTCTTTAAATAGATGGTCACCCAAGTGTTCTGTGTTGAGACTGATTGCCTCCAGCTGTTTCTGTGGGGTTTCATGTGTGAAAGTTTGTGAACCCTTTATAATTGTCCCCATTTCTGCATAACTTAGCAAACTGCAGATGTGTGGAAATACTCTTTTTGGAAAGGAGTGGCCTTCTTCTTGCAAGCCAAACATGCACATCATTGTTGTTTAGTGTCCTCCGGATGATGGACTTGTGAACATTCACATTGTGAACGCAAGAAAAGTTTTATAACCTTTTCCAGCCTGATGAACATCAAAATTCTTTGAGGCACTATGATAGACTTCCACAATCATGTTGAGAAGATTTTGATCAATCTCTGTTCTTTAAATACAACAGGGCACCCACCCACCCCTGATCTTCATCTCGGTGACTGAATACACCCGACTCCAATTTCACCTTCAAATTCACTCACCACTCACTGATATGCAATACTGGATATTTTCCCACAGCAAATAAATCAAAATCAAAATTTTAAAACGTTATTATTAGAATATTATGTTGGAATATACTGTGTAACATTCTAAAGGGTTCACAACTTTTAAGCACCGCTGGAAAGTAAATTTCTAAGCTTAGAACACATGCTACTCTATTAGATATTATGCAATAATAGCGAGAGACATATTTTGACCTTTACTATAATGTATGACCTAGAAACATGAGAACATTGCTGAAATGCATACCTCACACATATAGAATGGAAATCTTTATCTAATGTAATGTTTTGTACACTGCATGGTTCATCACAGGTAATTTGCTGTACTGCATATGGCTTTTGAAATGATAGGAAAAAGTCACTTTAACAGTGAGGGCAATGTGATTCCCTAGAGTTAACTGGCACACTTTGTAGCATCCAAAGTGATCAAGCAGTAATACTCATCAATATATGTTAAAAACCCACAAGTGCAAGACTAAGTGTCCTTTCCTGTTGTTCTCTTCATGCCTTGCTTTGGATGTCTGGTTTAAATATAGCTGTAAAACAATCTTTTCTGATGCAGATCCTAAAGGGGAACTTAAATCAGACCAAATTACCAAGTAGACGACATTTCGCCATAAAATAACGCCCCCGTGCCAGCATGCTCTTTCTCTGTCTTTCTCACACTCTCTAATCGCCATGGAGATCCTCTACAGTGGAGGCGCAAATGCTAAGCTATAATGAGCTGTTCCTGTTGAATTCACGGCAGCTACTTAAATAGACTTGTCATGTTAGATATGCCTGCAGTCATATTCGAAACCCTACACACTTCTGCTTTGTCTTGACAAATAACAGCTGTAATTATCTCCATTCGCCTCTACAAGCCATTTCTTTAGGAGTATTTGTTCTGCTCAATTTTCAAGAATATGCTTTAAGGAGTCTCTGAAATTGAGAAGAAGCACTTGTAGAGCCCTTGGCACAAACATGGTTTGCTGAAATGGAACAAAATTAAATAGTATGGAACTATTGTAACTCGTGTAAGTATCGATAGGCATGGCAAACCTACTACACCAGTAGTTATAGTAGATACACTCTACTCACAAAAGATGCTCACAAAAAGGGGAGGATCGCAAAAGAGGATCGCAAAAAAACTGCTGGACAGTCTGATCCTGTCCATGCACCATTGCCGTCAGTTTGTTTTGGCAGTCTTGGGTGATCATACACCCTACTGAATAGTCAATATGTGGCTTTTCTGTCCAGTTTGACATGTTTCTGTTTGACATGTTTTTAATCGCTTCATATTCATTTTGAAATATTCCCTATTTTTTTCTGAACAGTGCATTTTACAATATAAATAATTGGTAAATTGTGCTAAATAATACTGTTCTAAAATCCTCTAAAGAACTAAACAAACATTGATAAATACAGCAGCAATATAATAATAACCAGTAAAAGTCAGTTATTCAGTTAGGCTTGTAAACACAACAGAGAAGAGCAGCAAGATGGCACATTTTGGCCTGGCAGAAGTAATTACTGCACATTTAAGAACAATCTGAGATCATTTTAGGTAATGCTATGTCTACATATTCGCTATAATTTTTAAGGAAATTATGTATAATATGATGTAGAAATGTGTGAAAAAAAATTATGTTTAAATACCAAGATTAGGTTATACTTTTTTACTCTTTGGCATTACCTTTTTAATGTGTTCCTTTCTTGTATATTATTACATTTACATTTCCAGCATTTAACAGACACCCTTATCCAGAGCGACTTACAACTCATACAGTTTTACAATCCACACAATGGTGGGTTATGGGCCTTGCTCAAGGACCCAACTGTGGAAACTCGGCAGAGGCGGGATTTGAACCCTGCACCTTCTGGTCCAGAGTCCAGTACCTTACCCGCCTGGCTACCACAGTCCTATATTATGTTATTACTTATTACTTAAAATGCATTAAAGGGGACATTTCATGTCAAATTCCCTTTTTCAGTGCATGTGCAAATATAAGAAGTGCACATACACTACATATTGAGTGGCTGCCAACCCACATACTTCAAAATGAAACAACCCATTTTTGGGGGTGGTGTTGATCCAAAAAAAAAAAAACACCTTCAATGGGAATAAAAACTGAGGCCAGCTGATTTATCGTCAAACCTTCATGCCTTTACTCTTGAACAAGAAAAAAAGACCCACTGTGCCGATAGAGCACAGGCAGCTTTTTAAATCAATCTTCCTATTTAGAATTATGTGCAATATAAAAAAAAAATAATAACATGTTTTCAATTGCTCAAGGTCGAAGAGAATAAAATGTGTGTTTGCAACTACACTACCCACAAAAATGAGAGAATATTTCATTATGGGATATTTAATTTCATTTTTACATGTTATGTAATAAACCTTTTACCAAGGAAACAAAGACCCCTTATCATCATTTAAGGGCCAGTCCCAGTCATTTTGCCTTCATGGTAGACCTGTAACAGATGTTTCCTTTTATTGTCCACCACCTCACTATAATCACACTTAATCTGAGACGGAAAATAACAACATGTCCTGGGCTTAGGCCTGTTCAATGCATGAATAAACGACCATAGATTAATACAGTTGGTTCAATAACGGTAAATCAATGTGCACTTACATAATGCAGGATACATATTTGTGACAGTAACATGATGAGTTTGTCTTTCTGTCTGATCAACAACCGCTTGCATTAACAGCAGTGGTCTTCGGAATTAAATCAGGAAAAAAAAAATCTAATAAATCTAGTTCACATCATACATTCACACACTCACGTCTGCATACAAGGTATGCAAACAACAAAACAACCTTATTCTCACCAGTGTAGCAAATACATCATCTGCAATCTTTGATAACACAAATGTATTGAAGGGCAGATTGCTCACATCTTACATCTTGCTTACATCTAGGCCGCCCATGGAGGATGGGTCCCCTGTTGAGTCTTGGTTCCTCCCAAGGTTTCTTCCTACCATTTTGGG
>JAUZST010003499.1:0-17113 GCA_034779995.1 Parotocinclus haroldoi | reverse complement strand
CTCTCTCCCTCTCGGTCGGTCTCTCTCCCTCTCGGTCGGTCTCTCTCCCTCTCGGTCGGTCTCTCTCCCTCTCGGTCGGTCTCTCTCCCTCTCGGTCTGTCTCTCTCCCTCTCGGTCTGTCTGTCTCCCTCCCTCCCTTACTCACTCACTCACTGGAAAACGTAATAGTTTATCCACTGACCACATGTACATGACTATTTAAGCAAGCACCTCACTGATGCAAATAGTAAATTCCTGCTTCACATCACACAGCACAAAACGAAACAAATAGAAGAACCAAAACTGAGTTATTTGAGCCAGTCCCTTAAAGAATACCAAATTTTCTGCTAAATTCTGTAAATGTACCAAGAACGCATATTTCAACATAGGCTCACATGTTTTACATGCTATTTGTGCAGCAAGCAGATAGTGAAATACAGCTGACATTTTCAAATTTTCTCTTTTTTAGTGCTAAATAAACACAGACTTTCTTTAGACTGTTCAGTACTAAACATTTCAGTTGGTATCTACTCAGACCTACTTGAGGAATAAAGAATTTTTTTCTGGACCACAAACCTGGTCTTAATGTACTACACTGCAGCATAACAAATACACAATACATTTAACAAGATTTCTGGCACAAGAAAAAAAATACTTTATCACTTCTAAATGAAGCCTAGGGGCAAAGTACAAAGCAGAACAGAAATTAGCACAATATCTGTGTTGCCCTGAGAATAACTGTGTTGGTATGAATGTATCCAAAAGGACAGCATAACAATCTGGGATATATTGTATCAGTCCAGCAATACAAAGTCAGACAAAAATATTTAAGTACACCAAGGTAAAGACAGCTTTGCATGTAATTCACCTTAAAGTTGTGTATTTTAAATATCTGATGGAATTCAACAGCTGCCCATAGGCTGGAAATATTAATTAGCATGGATTAAGTATTGATTTTCTAGCCAGTACAAACATTTGGATAGACTAGTTAGTTCCATGTGACAAGAAAAGACCCATGTCTACCTACATGATGTATTGTGCAAGGCTTAGGCCACCATTAGATTAGACATACCATTGTTTGAGCAATGGCATAATGACCATATAGAACTGTCTCTTTATTAGAAAACAACCAGAAAATACAGGAAATGTGTAGCCTTATTGGGGGAAAAAACACTTCTATGGGCTACAGTGGAAAGTCTTTAGTGTGACCTCCCTTACACCAGCAATAGCAGCATCTGGAATCATCACCTGGATCCTAGGTTGACCCTTCTACAATCCAAACATGCTTGATCAGGAGTGTTTTTTGGAAGGCTAACAGCAAAACTGCTGTCATGTAATTGTACCAGTGATTGTGTAATTGTGAGTACACCACAGAAGAGTCGTATGCTGATGCAGTTACAAGACACCAGGATATTCCATTAAGTTGGAAAAGAAAGAATATAATAAGACTGACAGATCTTACCTCAGAAAAGCCAGTCAGTTCTTTATCCTCTGTACAAGAGCTCTTCTGGTTCTGATTTTTACTTCCTAGCTCCGGATAGTTGCCGGTCTTTTGACCTGCTATCTGATGATTGAGTTTGCCAAGTAAACTCTGGTTTTCCTCCGCAAGTCGGGCGACCAAAGACCGGGCCTCACGAAACTTGCAACCCAGAAATTCTCTCTCTTCCCTGGATTTCCGTTGCCATCCCTCTACCTCCTCACACCTGTCTTTCAGGGCATCGTTGCTCCGTTTCAGTGCCTCTGTGAAACAGTCAATGTTACACTAATGGCAAAAATATGTACAGAGCGCATAAGAATGAACTGTAGATCACTCTGAATGATATGGCTTACCGCACCTCGCAACTGATGGTTATCCAACAGAAGTCTATGGACCACCTCATTTCCAGCTAATTCGGGTGGTACCCTAAGTGATCCTTGTGAAGAATTCATAAGTGAGCCTTGGCTGCCAGCAACCACAGCCTCCTCTCCTGCCATCTCCCAGTGGAAATTACTGCCCCCGTAAGGCTGGGGCTGAACCATGACCTAAGACAGAAAGCAAGAGCATAGTTCTTCCTACAATTGTTGTGTAGGATTAAATGGTGGAAGCTATTACATTAGCGAATTGCTTTACTGTCCATGCAAAATGACAAAGAAAGCAAGAGTCAAAGAAGTCGTCTTTTTTTAATCATAATTGATGCTGAGATCTCTGAAAATGTACAGTTATACAACTGGATCTAATATAGCATTAATTATATCCTATAGATCCTGTCAATCTCAAAGGTGTTTTGAAACAGCAAATACATAAATATACGCTGACCTCATAACTGAATTTGATTTACTTGGTGAATTCACATTAACATTAACCATGTGGAATAAAAAATAATAACAAATATGTAAAGCAGTGACTGTAAACCAACAATGTCTATGACCTTAAAAGAGTGACCAAACAGAGCTAAAGCCCCGTCATCATAACTATGCCACACACTGAAGGATGGACAAAGCAGCCTTTTGGTTTTTGTCAAAAACATTCCTTTATAAAATATTCCATACATTACAGTGACTATCATTATTATTCTAATATAGTGATCAAAGTATCATATGTTTAGGAAATACCAAGACACCAAAAAAATAAGCCTATACACATTTATGCTTGTACAAAGTTATAGGTAGTGAAACCAATATATGATAAGGGCAGCATGGCAGTAGTGTAGACACCAGGACACGAAATAAAGAAATGTTGAGTCACAAACACGTTACATGGGGTGTTCCACAAGTTTTTCTTCAATGGAAAATTATTGGCTGGGTAAACAACAGGGCAACGCACTATCCCGCATAAGATTCCAGTCCATTGTACAACCACCAAGGGACACTGTTGCTTCACCAGGGTATGATTCCCTACCCGTTCTCCTCTCCCTCAGGCACAGCCAACCATACATGTGTGACACAGACCGAGAGCATCACCTGCTTGTTTTCTTCCCACACAGTGGGAGCTGCATAGACTACTCTAGCCAATGACATCCAGTCGCAATGGGATGCTGAGGTCGACTTGTACCAAGGAGGAGAAAATATTACCAAGAATGCAGGAGGATAGCAGCTTTTCTTTAAAACATTGTGCCAATAAAACTTTGATAGTCTGGAAATAGTTCAGAAAAGATTAATCCAATTCTACAGAATTTTGCACTGCACTGCCTCATTTGTAATACAGTTGATTCCGGTTAATTGGAACACCAGTTAATAGGACCAGCAACTTATTTGTACCGAATCCTTAAGTACCAAACAAATTCTATTATATACGTGTAATGTTATTCGCTTATTTGGACCAAAAATCCGTTTAATCGGACCAAAGAACGCGAGAGCGAATAAGAAAAAGGAGCCACAAGTCGCCACTTCGAGCAGATACAAAGCGGGTCAGCGAGATCTGGGAGGATTTTTGGGATCCCCGGGAGAATTTATGCTTTTTGTTCAAGTGCAGTCCACAAGAGAACGTGTCAGATCACACTGGATAAGTCCTTCAAACGCTGACTGGAATTTAGTAAGAACTTTTTTTTTACAGTATTATAATTCACATGATGAGTATCTATACATTGTGCCGTAGATCGTAAGTAGATCGTGAAAAACTTGTTTGCAAATGTATTTTTCAATTAACAAAGTTAGTAAGCAACAGTAGTTCTTGTTTGTACGTTCGCTTTACATGTAAAATCACACAATAAAGTTTCGGTAAACATTTAATATGTTATATAAATTACAGCACGTCCCATCTTGTAACATGGGGCATGTTTGTTTAATCGGACCAGCTTGTTATTAGGACCAAAACGATCGTGTCCAGATTAACCGGCGTCGACTGTACATCAGGTAAGGGAATACAGAATGTTCCATGATCTGGCAAGTGTGCATTAAGTGAAAAGGTCCTGGAATGTACAAAAATAACATAGAGCAACAGGTAAATATTAAGCTGACCATGTCCATCCCTTTTATACCCACAATGAACCCATCTTCTACACACCATGTCACAAACATCAAAACGGTCTACACATTAACCATATCTCTTTTCAAGATACCTCCTTCGGGATGTGGTGGAATAGGAGCTCTGCAGCATAGATGTCCAGTCAAACTGGATTCTAGCAGGTCAATATGGACCAAATTATCTGAGGAATGTTCGCAGCAGCATATTGAATCGATGTCACAAAGAATTGAAAGCAAGAGAAAGCAAGGGATCCAGGTCAAGACTAGCAAGTTATACCTAATGAAGAGGCCAGCGGGTGTATATAATTCAGTACAGCACAGATGTGTTCAGGTTTGAAAAACGCATCTGATAAACCATGCAGTTGAGTCTTCGAGGAACTAAACTGATAGAGTTACAGGTATGCGCATTTAGAGTTACCAGGCATTTAGGAATGCGTGCACAAGATTTCACGTGTGTCAGTGAAATCTTGACCTGACGCCAGATTAACACAATGATAGAAGCATGTCATAAACAAATGTGTTTGTTTATTGCATAAAATGGCGCATGATTCAGGAAACTGAAAAAAAACAGCTTGAAGCCAACAGCTGTTGGACTACGTTAATACTGTTCCTGCCATAAATCTAGGTTAAAAAAAATAATGCTGTTCCTAACAATACCAGCATCATTACTATTCTTCTGTATTAAATGTTCTGTAAGTCTATAAGAAAATAAAAGGGAAATAAGGTGTTTTATTTTTACAACGTTCAGAGTTCACTATGTATAAACATAGTCAGTTTTAACCGGTCAGCAAACACACATGCACTTTAGTAAAACAGACACTTCACGTTCTACGGAACTGTAAAATAACCGTGTAATCATGGTTTTAAGGTCATTTTACACTTCCGTAGATCGTGAAGCATCTGAGCTAAAATTATGCATTTTTTCCCCTAACGCACCAGACCGTATTTATGATCAATAATATGAAACACTTTTACTAAACTTTAATGAAACGAGTTGCATGTTTGTTTGCTGACTGAGTAAAACAAGAATAATGTTCAACACGTTGTGAAAATAAAACGCTTTATTTCCTTTTTCTTTT
Organism: Parotocinclus haroldoi; assembly: GCA_034779995.1. Taxonomy (NCBI): domain Eukaryota; kingdom Metazoa; phylum Chordata; class Actinopteri; order Siluriformes; family Loricariidae; genus Parotocinclus; species Parotocinclus haroldoi. Next base: position 12,113 of record JAUZST010003499.1, on the reverse strand, counting down.
CTTATGGACTATTGAGACTCGCTATGTTGTCATTTCTGAAGTTTACGTTAGTTAGCTTCGGAGGCTAATTAGCTAGCCGCCTAGCTAGTTCGACAAACCCATTTTATAAACTGACAACACACGTTTAAAAAAGGTCACACAAACGTAAAACACATACCAACACGGAATATGATAGTTCATCTTACCTGTGTCTTAATCGAGTGTTTGAAACCTGTTCAGACCGGGTTAGCTAGCAAAGAACGCTAACAGTCTATAACGAACAGACTTCTCACAGCGTTCATAAACAAAGAGCCTGTGACAACCTTAATAACAACTGTGTCCCAACTCTGCTGGCATTTTTAATAAATATAATGTAATTAATGTAATAAATGTGTGTTCAGCGTGAACAGAGCTTCCAGTCAGTGTAAATGGGGCACACAGGAATTCCCCCTTGTTTCTTCCGCACTTCATGCTATAGCGCTCTGTCACTGCCGACCTGCGCACGTCCTTCACTGCGCATGCGCGCATTCAATTCACAACACAGACTGTGTATACAAGTCTATGGTATGTACATACTGAACCTACATTCAGCGAAAAGATTATCAGGCTGCTGCTTTTTTCACGTTTTAACCCGCCTTTTCACCCAAATGTGAGCAAAGGGCATACGGTTGCTTTGGATGGGACGCCATCCAGAAATGTAAATAAATTAACTTTGTTTTCAGACTACTGGAGATGTTTGGTGACCATACTAACCACTTGCACCGCCACGCTTAACCCTGTAGACAACCCCCGGCACAATAATGGAGTCACCACTCTTGGTCGATGTTCTTTCAATTGTTGAAATTCAAGAAACAAAATACATTTTAGATATGCAACAAAACTATCATTTTTCAAAATTACAACATTTTGGCATTAAAAACCAAAAAAAAATAATTGTCATGGTCAGCCACAATAACTTTTTTTAATATCACTACATTTAGCAGACACCCTTATCCAGAGCAGCATAGCTGTTAGTCTTACATTTCAAGCAATGGTGGGTTAAGGGCATTACTTAAGGACCCAACTGTGGCAGAAGTGGGATTTGAAGCCAGGACCATCAGGTTCAGAGGCCAGCACTTTAACCACTAGGCTACTACAGCCCCACTAAATTCAGAGGAAAAAATATGGAGTCATGAGAAAAAACTTTACACCATTTAGTACTTTGTAACACCATCTCTGGTTTTTATAACAGTTTGAATTATTTTAGGTAAGAACCTCACTAATGACAAACAGTATCCCTCACATCTGGCTACGACTGTCTCTTATTGCTGTTGCAGATCAGCTTTGTATGATGGATCCTTGTTAACTGACCATTTACCTCATTTTCCACCAGAGATTTTGATATATGCCATAACACTGATGTGTCTTTGCCATGTGTCTTTTTTAAAGAAAGTTTTCAGGCCCTGTTGCAAGATGCCATCATCACCAAACATCATTTCAAGTGATGGAATAAGAAAAGTGTTGAAAATTTCAATGTTGACTTTTATTCCATGATGTTGTAAAGAGTGTCATTTTTTTCCTCTACTTGATAAAAAAACAGTAGTGACCACAAAAATCTTTAAATCTTTAAAAATCTTTATCTTTTGTACTGTTTCTTGATGCCAGAAGGTTGGAATTTTCATAAATAGTAGTTTTGTGGCATGTCTGTGATTTACAGTATCTCACAAAAGTAAGTACAGCCCTCACATTTACAAATATTTAATTGTATATTTTTATTGCAAAACACTGAAGATATGATACTTTGATACAATGTAAAGTAGACAGTCTATTACATGTATAACAGTGTAAATTTACTGTTCCATCAAAATAACCCAACATACAGCCAATAATGTCTACACCTTAAGTACACATCTAAGTAAAAATGACTAAACTGCAAGCAGACTAAGGACATGGATTACTGGAACCATGAGATTCCCTGTTCACCCCAACTGTGTTACTGTTTATAGATCTAACTCCATAATCAATGACACCACAGTGATAGGTCTGATCAGAGGTGATAATGAGACAGCCTACAGGGATGAGGTGCAACACCTAGCTGCATGGTGCATATGCATCAATGGAGCTGTGGTGGAACGTCTATCAGGTTTCAAGTTCCTTGGCACCCACATCTCTGATGATCTCTCCTGGTCTATAAACTCCTCCATTACAATCAAAAAGGCACAGCAGCATTGTTTCTTTCTATGGAGCCTCAAGAGAGCTCACCTGAATGCCTGGTGGACTTTTATCACTATACCATTGAGGGAACACTCACTAACTGTATCTCAGTGTGGTATGACAACTGCTTCGCATTCAACCTTAAAGCACTCCAACGGGTGGTGAAAACTGCCACTGTATCACCGGCACTCAGTTAACAACAACTGAGAATATTTACCACAAAAGTTGTCTGAACAGGATGAGAAACATCACCAAGGACACTATTCTTCTACCTCCAACACTTGTTGCACCTTATGCACTCTGCACAATGACAATAAAGCTGAATGTAATTTAATCTAATGTCCTGTGGTGTGATGACCAAGATAAACGTATTTGGTTCAGATGGTGTCAAGCGTGTGTACTGGCAATCAGGTGAGGAGCACAAAGACAAGTGTGTCTTTCCTACAGACGAGCATGGTGGTGAGAATGTCACGCTTTGTTGCTGCATGAGTGCTGCCAGCTGTGGGGAGCTACAGTTCATTGCGAGAACCATGAATGAGAACTGAATGTACATACTGTGGTATACTGAAGCAGAGCATGATCATCTCCCTTCAGAAACTGAAGCACAGAGCAGTATTCCAACATGATAACATCCCCAAACGCACCTCCAAGGAACTGAGGCTAAAGTTTAAGCACGTCTACAGACCTAAACCCTATTTAGCATCTGCGGAGGAGCACAGGGCTCCAACATCCACCATCTCCATGATGCTGAGATACTGGGTTTTGCTAAATAATTTAGAAAACTGAAAGAACGTTGTCAAAGAGTGGTGATTCCATCATGTTTGTCAGGGGTTGTATCAATTCTGTCTTCTAGGGCAGTTTGATGCTATCCAGTTTGATTTGGCCCAGAATCGGTAGAGTTTTCATATCATTAGTCCATGTCTCCCCATGACCATGAAAAGCAGGTATGAAAGTCAATAAGTAAATTAATTAGTTCAGTATGGTTTCAAATTATACAGGAACCGGTGATTCATTTTGTAAACAGTACAGATCAACTGTTCATGCTAGAGACATACCATTAGAGGGCAGTAGTTTTTTTATTGCATTGGCAATACAAAGTAAATCTGGGGAGGATAATTTCTCTTTCTGCGTACTAGTGGTATGTCCATATTTTTAGTAGACCAAAAAGGCTGAATGCCCTGCCAGCATCATTACAGATTTGTGATCTATCACACCAGAGATCTCGGACCCATGGGATTCAAGTGCTAACCACTGCAGGCCACCCAGCAATGACTCATTGCTGATTTATTTCAGTATGGGACTGAGTCATTTTTGCTGTAACTTGTGTGGAAAAGGGAACGGGTAGCACATACTGTTGCCACACATACATACCAAAGCCTGGTTACTCTGCATGCTTTTCAAACAACATCTGACAATACATTACTAATGTCTTGCTTTATAAATGAAACTGAGAAACATACAGTTTACCTTTACTTGGATGTGTCCTTGGATGTTTCCCTTTAAGGTGACCATATTTTGTTTTTCAAACTAGTGGTCAGGATGGCTGCAGGATTTTCATATAAATGGTGGCAACACAAACTTTAATATGCAAGCATTTAGTCTTTTAACCCACTGTTGTGTTCGAACCATGTTAAAAATAATTTATATATTTTATAATAATAAAAGTTTGTTATGAAGTATTCTTTGCCTTGTCACTGGCACAAAACTCCACACTTATTTCAGTGAATTTTCTATGACTCAGATCTGATCTATTACATGAATGCACATTATTTTAATTCCATTCTTAACTCAACAAAGAATTAATACAGGGCTACCAAGGATATATTTGGCTGAGGAATATATGGGAGTGCAGAAGAAGGGAGATTGTGTTACTCCTGGATTGTTCCAGCGAGACCCAACAACAAAATTATAGGGTAAGGATCAATTACTGTAGGCTTGTATGTAAGCATTAGAAAAGCTTGTTTATAGATAAAGCATATGGCTTTAAATAAAACAGTCATCAAATGCTATAAAAAGCTAATGAATTCTTTACAGTAATTGTTTCTTGGACAACCTTTCAGAATTGACATAATTTATTAATAATTGTGATAATACTGTAGTTCGTACAACAACAACTTTGACGCCATTATGTAATACAGAAACACAATTTTAAAACATGACTGCGTACCATAAAAAAGAAGAAATGTGATACAGTGTAAACTGAGACGATAGTAACACCATACCTTACGCCATAATGTGAAACCAATTTATCCAAGCAATTCGAAAACAGAAGCTGCCTGTATTTCTCTTTATTGCCTGTCATGTATATCATATACTCCTCTCATTTCACAACAAAGTCCATGTCTGTATTAGGCAAAAACAAGAAATATTAATGTTTGCTTCCTAAAGTGTATGTCTTTTGGAGCCAACTGTTGGCTTATGAATGGGACCGTCTTGCATTTAATACTGCTGACCAACAGCTCCAGATAGTGGAGAGCACATCATACATAGTGAAATGTGAACATATAAGTCAATTGAGTAATTACCCAAAATTCGTAAGAGGTTTATCCAATGGTGCATCACACTTCACAGGACTTTGCCTCATTTCACAGTGTATCATAGTTTCAATGTACAAGCATAAAACTTACGCAATTTGATCAGCTGTGCTTTCAGCAAAGGTATACACGTTACTTGTAACGTTGCTCTTTACGTATGGTGCACCCATTATATATTTACACCACCTTTCACAACAGTAAGAAAAAGGTGGGATCCATAAAGGGTCTGTACTACTGTACTTTCTGAAGTGAGAGTAGTGCTGTATTTCCTGTTGTGGCTGCACACAATTGTTCACAGCTTGTTTAGTTCTGTCAGTCTGTTGCTACCTATAACCCGGACTTTCTTTTTATAACTCTTTTTCTCTCAGAAATCCTGAGCTGAGGGATCATATCGTTCCAGTTGTTCAGACCATTGTGCATAAAAGTGAAGGAGTAACTGAGGCTACATAGCTGCACATATTTTGGTCATCGCATCTGTTCTCATGAGATGTCTTTCCATGTTTGGGCTCATATATGCACACTTACTGAGCAGAGGTCCAATGACTCTTGATCTAAAATAGCCCAATAGCATTCAACTGTATAGCACACAAAACAAATACGTATTGCACCTATCTAATATGTTGCCAGTTTGCCAATCTGGATTTTCAGATGATGATCCACACTTAATGTATACAACTTTGATAACAAACAATTTTGGCTTTAAAGATTTAGTAGATAACATTTGTCGCTGTTTATGTCGTTCTTATGAAAATGTAAAATGTGGTTTCTACTTTCTGAGATCACTAGTGAAAGTAGCATTTTCCTTCAATTTAATACCATGTTCTTCTTTTCATAAATGTGTTAGTATTTAGCATGTTCTCCCTTTGCTGTAATGACAGCATGACATAAAGTTGGCATGGACTCAACATATTTTTACCAACCCAAAGACCATCTTGTGTTAGTACTGAATACTTGGCTTTGTCTGTAGCTTTATAAATGCTTGATGGTGTTTAGGTCAGGACCGTGAAGGAATGTCCATGACAGTCATTGAATTAGACTTATGTAATTGACTCAGGTAGTTTTTGCAAAGCTTTGTTTGTTTTGAGTCATTATCCGACTAGAAAATTAACCTTTTCTACAAAGGCCCAAATAAGCATTTTCACTAGTGAATTTTCGATATCTATACATATACATTTGAGGTCAAATGACTATTATTTTACATTATTACAAAGGCTTCAATGTTTTATTAAGCAGAAATCCTAGTAAAAATACAATCTAGCCCTGTAGTAAAATGCTGCATGTCATTACAGACTTGACATGATTCCTCAACCTTCTCTTGACAGCTTTGCTTCAGGCGATCATTTAAAATCATGGCTGTCCCTGATTTATCAGACTTATCACATGTAAATCAGATGACCTTGTTGGGGCTGAGGGGGTGAGTCAACGTAACTGTCGAATTTAAAAAAGGTTGCCCATGAGGGTTTAACATAAAAACGTAAATAGGAGAGAGAAAGTTTCAAAGACAAAAACTCTCAAGACTAATCATAAGGCCAACTGAGATTTATGTAGCAAATTTCAACAGCTGATGCGCTAGTCAACAATGCTAGCTAATATTAGCACACTTGCTAGCAAGCAAGCAGGTAAAGGAAATAAATTAGCAAGGTAACATGTTTCAACTATATTGTGCTTATAAGGGTAACCAGATTCTGTCTGTGCCTTGTGATGTGTGATAGATGGTTAACAACCAATGCCTGAATGCAGGGGTAAAAAAGTTCAGTAACTCCACTGGACAAGACTGTAACAATTGACAATGATATGGGGGCAAAAAAGAGAGAGGATTCTGCATGATCATAGCATAAAGCACAAACAAAATGGTAACCAGACCAGTAACAACAAACACCATTACTAATCATCTGAGTTGGTGGTACTACATGAATCGACAACAATTTTAAACAAAAGCATTTCGTACTTGAGGTCTGAAAAGCATCATCTTGTACACTTGTAAAAATATATTCGTCTCTACAATAAGTCTGCATTTGTTTTTGCCTTTCTCTCATGCATTTTCAGCTTTCGGTCCTCCATCCATCAGTCTTGCTGGTCAGAGGCTTTAAAGAATCCCCGACTACGCAGGCCAAAACCTGTGCTCTTTTTTATGGACAGCCTAGAAGTACCACTAGAAACTGATGAGGAGGAGGAGGAGGAGGAGGAGGCGGAGGAAGCAGAAGAAGATGAAGAAGTCGCCGGTACGACTGAACAATCCTGAGGGGGTTGCCGTGACAGAAGTTCTTTGAAAACAGAATTCATCTGCCGAGTGAGCTCCTGAGGGTTGACAAGTGGAGGAATGATTAGACTCTTTATTATTTCATTATGTCAAAACAAGTCAGGCCAAGGTCATGCGTTCAACACGGCCAACATGACCAAAAGTATTTACACATTCCTTCTAAACAGCGATCACCGATATTCAGCAATACTCACTGCTAACAGATTCATAATACGAAGTATACAGACATAAATGAATAATCATCAATTTCTGCCCTGCCCAATCCATAAAGAAATTGAACGCCATTTTTAATGGACAAGCAAGTTAGCCTGCATAGAGCACTGACCGTAACTCCATCAGACACATTTGAGATGAATTGGAATGCAGACCGAAAGCAAGGATTTACTGCCCAACATCAGTGGCCAATCATAAAGGTATATTCCAAAGTATTGTAGACTTTCTGACAAGGCTGTTACAGTTTAGATAATAGACAATTGAAAAGATGGTAAAGGGTCCACGTACCAGACTTGATAAGCTGCCCCTGAACAAACTCTTAACCCAATCTCTTAATTGCCTGTACTACACAATGACTGCATCAGTTTTGTCACTTTAGACAAAATAATGTAACAAATGACTAAATATATGTTATTATGCTGCATACACTAAGTGCACAGATAAATATAATAAAGGTAAGGAATTAGACGAAGCATTTTCATGGATAAACAGATTGTACTGTAAACCACCAGAAGAAAAAAATCTTAGAAGTCAGACCTGGTCCACTATGGGCATTGTCTGTCTATCTGCCGCTCCTCCCATGGGCCTCACGCTGTCCAGAGTGTGTCTACGTTCCTGCAGGCTGAATCAGAAACACATTCATGTAATCATTTGTTTTGTACGAGACTCTAAATTGAGTCGTCCATCAAATTATTATTGATCCCTTTATTTAGTTTTGATGTGGCCTGGGTACTGATCTAACCAACATTCAGACAGAAGGCTTATTTGAAGGTGTGACAGCGGCACGCCCTAGGATAGGTTTTGTCCGATATTCATGCCAATTATTGTATGCCACATCATTTACCATTAGCTCACAGCAAAATGTCATAACATAATAACGATAATATTACCAATCCAGTATTTTAATATCCAATATCTGCAAATGTTCTGATAATTGTGATACAGACTGAAATCAGTAGTGATATGATGTGCTGAGCGTATTTGGCTGAATAATTTTGGAGTACATTGTCTTACGAGTAATTTTCTAGTGATGCAGACAGTGTGTTTTGTGAGTGGTACAGTGGCATAGTGGTTAGTGATGCTCCAGAAACGCAGGTTCAAGTACAGTCTGGCCCCCGCCTGTATGGAATCTGAATGATCTCCCCATGTCTACATGGGTTCCTCCTGATACTCTCAAAAAAAAGTTAGTGAGTGAGTATGTTTGAGCAACACTAGTAAGATCATTCTGTTATATAATCGACTCAGCGTATTGTGTTAAAAGTACACTGTGATGGTACATTAGGAAAACTGTTGGTGGCATAATAAGCTGGGAGCATTTAGTAGTTTAGATACTACCTGATTTACGATGGAGATATGTTCTGACAAGCTGAATTTACTGTAAGCCTATGCGTTTAATATGTACAGTATATATGATAGCGTAACATGGGCAAAATTGAATATTTATTCATTTCATTTGGTCAATAATGTATTGAACAGGAAAAAAAAGATTATTGTCACCACCTTGTATTATCCTCACTAATTCCCAGCATGCATCACTCCTGCCATGTGACTCCCTATTTCACACTTGCAGTGTGCTAAAGAGTATCAAGTTATCACTGGATTTATTTTATTTTTTGCATATTACAATACAATACTCGGCTTAATGTGACGAGACAAGAAGCTAGTGGTACAAGAGGTATAATAAGCTGATAGAATGTTGCTGTATACTGTATTCAAATTTCTTTCAGGACAGCTAATATTTTCTCATCTTCCAAGTGCCTGGCTCATCAACTAATACATTTTAAGTTTGCCCATAGAGTCTATATAACGCCACGCAGAGCATACTTAATACAACTATCAGATGATAAGTTTTGTAAGAAATGCACAGGTTCTATTGGAGACTATTTTCATATGTTTTGGGATTGTCCACTTATTGTTAAATTTTGGAAACATGTTGTCAAAGAACTTTCTGAGCTTTTGATGGTCAATGTCCCTTCATGTCCAAGATCACTTTTGTTACTTCATGATTCTGACCTTATACAATCAAATCCGGTTATTGGGACCACATCGGGACGCGATCGTATTGGTCCTAATAACCCGCTGGTCCGAATAAACAAACATGCCCTATATTACAAGACGGGACGTACTATAATTTATGTAACACATTAAATGTTTATTAAACCTTTATTGTGTGATTTACACGTATAGCGAACGTACAAACAAGAACTACTGTTGCTTACCAACTTTGTTCATTGAAAAATAAATTTGCAACGTTTTTCGAAACGATCTACAACACAATGAACTCAGCATGCGAAGCATAATACTGTAAAAACCAATTCCTACTAAATTCCAGTCAACATTTGAAGAACTTATACAGTGTGATCTGACATGTTCTCTTACAGACTGCACTTGAACAAAATCAAGATTCAAAATCAAGTTGCTCTTGTCAACACAACTTTTCGGATTTCCTGACCTTTGATAAAAGCATACATTTTCCTGGGGATCTCAAAATCCTCCCATATCTCGCTGACCTACTTTGTATCCACTAGGTGGCGACTTGTGGCTTCTTTTTCTTATTCGCTGTCACGTTCTTTGGCCTGATTAAGCAAAATTTTGATCCAAATAAGCGAATAAAATTATATGTATATAATAGGATTTGTTTCTGTACTTTAGGATTTGGTCCGGATAAGCGGCTGATGCCATTAACCGGATTCGACTGTATTTACTTTGCAACAGAAAAAAGATCCTGATGGCGGCACTGACTGCCTCAAAAAAGTCATTTTGAAAGGCTGGTTTGAGTCTGATATAACTCCGGCAGCCATTTGGCATTCTTATATGTTAGACATTTTGGATTGTTGAGTGTGCCATAACAAGGAACCACAAAGCCACGCCATGTCAGGAACAATTAATAACTAGTCAGCTGCCATATCCTTTTTCTTTTAAAATTTGATGTTATGATTGGTAGCCTATGTTTGTGATAGCAATGTATTTTTTTTTACAGTAATGTATGTATGTGTGTACGTAGGTATAAACTGTTTGTTTTACTTGGTTGGTTAGTTTGTTTGGTTTGCGGTCTCTCTATTTCGAATTATGTTTGTTTGTTGATTTTATATGCATTTTTTGTGTTATCATGATAAATGTAATAAAACATATTAACAAAAAAAGAAAAATTACTTTCATGTATAAAGTGTTAAGAAATGTTTGTGGTATAATATAAATAGACTATTTTGTTGTATTATATGTTATTATATGTTGTGTATTTCTATCATTAGTAAGGTTACGTTTTTTTTGTAAAGAGTTTGGGCATTTTATTGGGTATTGGGTATGTTTGGTTGTTGGTTTATTTAATGTCACATCAGAATAATGATAGTAGTCATACACATTCACACTGGGGCAATTTTAGAAATTAAGAAATTTAGAAATTTTAGAATATTAACCTAGCGCATGACTTTGGAACGTGGGAGAAACAACATTCTTGTACTTTGTAGTACAATTATGGTATATTGAAGTGCTGAGGGTATTTTGTCGCTGATTCTATTAAATACTGAAGGGGATTTTTGCGAAAAAGTGCTGAGTGTATTTGTGGTATAGTTAGTTGAAAGTATATAGACATTAACGTGGCATGGAACATTCGTTTGAAATTCTGCTCCAGGCTGATATGATTGCACTTTTGCAGTATATACTGTGTTGAGAGTATACTGTTGTATTGTATAAGGAGTTGTGGGTATTTTGTTGTGCTTTCTTCTCCTACCCTGAGACTTGGCGGCTGATGGGTTGTGGGAGAGCGAGTAAGCCCTCAGGTACATGCAGGGGCATTTTGCGCACTGGACTGGCACCCCCACTGCCCCCTCCTTCCACTCCTACACTGCCACCTCCACTAGAGATGCGCTGCCTCCCTGGTAAAGATGCACTGTCACTGTTCACCCGCATTCTGTAATGTAGGAAAAAAAACAGACCGGCTATATTTTAAATCTTAATAGCAGCAGTCGGTTTATCTGTAGTTAGTCATTTGTTTGTCATACCGAGTATTGTGTTCAGCCATCTGCTGATCATCGGTTAAATTGCCAGTGCTGCCTCCACGGGTCTCCACCTTCTTCCCCTGCTTTCGCTCTGCTCTGAAACAAAAGAAAACACAGAAACCAATTGGGAAATAGATAAAAAAAAATTCATTCAATTAAGAGAAGTAGATTGCACTATTTTGGATTAATGAAATCAAAGAAAAGTGAGAAAATCTGTTTGATCAATCTTTTTACAATAGAGAGTACACTTCTTGCACAACAATAGCTAATGAATCTGTCAATGAATCTGGCAGTATGGGTTGAGAAGTTTAATTATGTCGTAGGCTAATTTTGTAGAGGTGATGCGGTAGTGTGCTCTGGTCCCATCCCAATGCGGTGAGATGACCAGGCCTTTAGCAGGTTGTGATCTCTTAACTGCTGGTTGTCCAAGTGGTGCTCTAAAAACAATGTGGGCTTTATAGACAACTGGACTAGATTTGAGGGTAAGCCTGGTCTCTTAGGATGGGACGGTGACCAATCCACCCAGGAAGGTGCTGCACACATCTCCTGCAGTATTGCCCATAGTCTTATGACAGGATTTGTTAGGGGTTGACTATCCAGAGCAGGGGTCAGGCAGCAGGCAATTAGACTTCTTAACAGTGTGCGGGTAGCCATGCACCGTCACCCAGATCTAACTTTATTAAAACTGTGTCTGTTACCCGATTCTGCCCCAAGCCTAAATGCACCCAAAAAGTCTGCTTTAATAACCATATTAGCATAAACACAAATAATAATAAACTCAAGCTAGGATTACTTAACCTTAGATCGCTGACAAACAAGACAGTGATTATAAATGAACTAATCACTGATAAATAATTCAACAAACTCTGTCTTACTGAAACTTGGATTAGACCAGATGAATATTTAGCCTTAAATGAAGCCTCCCCTGCTGGACAC
>JAUZST010003498.1:0-17114 GCA_034779995.1 Parotocinclus haroldoi | reverse complement strand
CACACACACATATACACACACACACACATATACACACACACACACATATACACACACACACACATATACACACACACGCACACACGCACGCACACACACACGCACACACGCACGCACGCACGCACACACACACGCACACACGCACGCACGCACGCACGCACGCACGCGCACGCACACACACACACACACACACACATATACATACACACACACATATACATACACACACACACACACACACACATGTGTAGGATAGATGGAACACTCACCCATACGTCTCTTCATCCTCTGGACTTGGCTGAAGCAGGATTTTTGGAGTTTTCCTGTTTGGAGCTAAATAAAAAAAAAACAGAATTAAGTGATTCATTTTAAAAATGCTAGTTGGAAGCCCTGCCATGAGAGGCAACACATGGCCATACAAGTGACCGACTGTCGCATGCCCCCCCCCGTCCAAGGACGTGCCTCCTTCTCAAAGCTTGTTAACTGGGTAAAATGCCTTTAAGTGCTAGCAGTCTAGAATCTCTCATCAAAAGCCATAATACTCAAGAGTAGCCTTTGAGAGCCTTTTTATAGGGCAGCAAAGGAAGCAGTTTTATGCCCTCTTGAGGCAAGACCCAGTGTATAATAAGAGCACAACAGCGATCACTTATACATCTGCCTGAGACAGAACTGCATGCCAGGTTTAGCAGCAATCCAACATTTCTATGTTTTTTCAACGAGTACATTTATGGAACCAATTTCCTGACCCCATTAAATGTATGCAATTTTAAATATTATTTTGTTTTGCCAAATTAAAACTAGAACACCACAAGTAGTAGACGAACCACTGTCCAGAACTATCATGTTGCCTCTTTTTGTAGGAACCATGTCTGTCTCTGTACCTGGTAGCTTTTCGGGCATTTGATCCACTTGTTCCTCTTGTATTCCAGGTGGCTCTTCTGGTACCCTGTGAGGAGATGACAAAGGAGCCACCTTGATAGATCTGTTCTGGGGGTCATCTCTGAAACAACAACCACAAAACCTCCACAGTAAGTTTTCCAGCAGGTAAAATGTTTTGTAAAAAACAACTCATAACTGTATTTAAGGTACTAAGAGTCAGTTCACAGTAGAAGCAACAGCAAGTGACCGAAGACATTTTCAGATGTAAATACAGTGGTACCTTAAGCTGAGTGACTTGTTTCAGACAAAACTCGATTCATGAACAGTTAGCATTAGCAGCTACAGTTCACCAGCAGAGTAAGTGTTTTGCTTTTCCCTTTCAATCGATTACTCACTAAATAACAGAATGTATTGCAATGAGACTGTGTACAAAACAACTCCATCAATGCATATAATGCCTTATATGGTATGGATTCTTTGGAGACCTGAAAAGGATTAATTCAGTTTACATTATTCCTCATGCTCATGCTCAATCTACGGTTCAGTTACCACTGTACTTTTAATTTACATATAGTTATTTAGCAGATGGTTCATTTTACACAATAAAGCTTTAAAAACAAGCCCACAAAGTCCTCTGTCCAAACATGCTAGCCAGTGTGGCCGATGACCCACACTGCAACCGGTGTACCTGAGCTTCCCTCGTGGCACCTCATTGGAGGAATGGGAGGAGATGTCGGAATGGCGCGATCTTTGGTCGTCTTGCGGCGAGTAGGAGCGATACGAGTCCATCTCGGAGATATCTGAAAGGAAACCCAGATAAAACAGAGTGAAAGCGGTGCTAACTGCACGGAACCCGAAGCCCTCCACCAGACGAGACCCAGGAGAGAGTTTAGCGTTCCCGCTCCCACACACAGCACTTAAGTGTTATTGTTCACGTTGTGTTAATGCACCAAGATCTGCCTCGTCATAACATGCTGAAAGATCAGGAACCAACAATGCCAGCTTAATCAATGCAATGTTTCAGTGGCGAGATCTCACTTTTGGGAACAAAACGACACGACAGAGTGAGGACTTAAAGGAGCAATTCCACCAGCTAACCTCTATACCTTCTTTTGACTTATTTAACATGAGTGGAGATTAAAAGAAAGAACACAGTAATATGATGGGCATAGAAATGAAGTGAATCACATTCATATCCCACTATCTCGATGGAAATCCTCTGCTAAACGATCTGGATAGCAAGTATTCAAATGGCAAGAGTCTAGTTAGATTATTTGGCGACTACGGGGCCTTAGCAATTAACGTACTGGACTACGGACCGCAAGGGGCAGAGTTCAAATCCAAGCTGCCACCGTTGGGTCCTTGAGCAAGGCTTTATGGGTGCCTGTTGATTAACTAAACAAATGCATTTCTTATTGGAAAGTCTTGTTCTGGCCTTTTCCATGAACTCTTGCTACTATATCCTACTTCCACCACATACTACCTGGATAATACACTAATCTATCAGGCCATAATGTCAGCATAATATTGTGGTAATGGGAGCTTTCTGACGGGTCATCCTGCTTCCTTATGTGTCTGTCCCTTGAAAGTCTGTCACTGAACGTCTTCATCGCTTGATCTGAAAAATTAGGGGTGTAATAATGCACTTGGCTCACTGTGCTGAGTTCGCAATTATATTTTTCTTACTTTTTTTTTTTTTATTCCAAAGTAAAAAACAATGCACATTTTCTTGATCAATTTTTAGTTTTAAATAAATTACTTGAAATAAACTAAGTGAACACACTCCTTTGTTGTGTATAAAGAATATCATTCAAAATAATGATAAATAATTATCTGTTTAAATGGGTTAAAAGGGTAAAAGTGGGTTATGCTATAAAATACCCCATGATTTTTCTCATCACGCTTTGTCCATGCTTATGCTGATCAAGGTTGTAGTAGTCCAGTATCTACATACGATGCATGCATAAGCATATCCTAGATAGAAAACCAGTCCATCCCAGAGCTTACAGGGGTTGCTACTGCAGTGCCAGGGGATGTCTCCTTAACAGGTCTTCCCTCACTAAGCACAGCCAATTGGGTCTGTATGTGAGATTTAGGAGGAAAGAACCGCAGGGTTTCCAACCCAAGTCGCCACAGAGGAGCACACAAACGGTCAATTGTAGTGGAAAAACTAACAGTGGCAGCTTAAGCAACATGTATACAACTGTACAGTGCTTAATTCTATTTTTGAAATTTGAACTACTGCAAGTTCAGAAACCTTTTGAACAGGTGCAAACAGCTCCTTTTAAATGTTACCAGCATTACAAAGAGGCAGACCAGAAACGTGTGTTTATCAAAGACAAGACGAAGGCAGTCGGGTCTGACGAAAAAGGACACCCCACATCCTGCTGTGAAAGACGGGTAGCAGATAAGCAGTGAACTTGTCTTGGCCTGAAGTCTACCTGAAATTCAGAAGCTCTACTTTTTCAAAAAGTTAGTTCAGAAAAGACCTGTTAATCTGAGCAGGGTTACGGCACCAACGTATGAACCAGAAGAGTTAATCCAGAGACAAAGCAAGAGAAAGAGTGATTGTGTGAGAAACAGAAGGAGGCTGATGGAACGGGAAAGACGGACGAGGTAGAAAGAGGGAGCGAGTTACTGTGCGGCTGGGTGCTGCTGGTGAACCTAAGTGCGTATCCGATGCTCCTCATAGTGCCAGCGGTGACCAGTGCAGCGTGCCTAAAACACACTCTGTTACTTGGCACGAGACACACACGTACACACAGCCATACACAACAGGCAAGTGCAACAGCGCAGATTCAAGTGGAGCACTCACTATGAATATTGTTGGTACCAACACTTATACAAACACCATAAACGATTGACGACTACAAACAGAGAGAATGACAGAATTACGGAGACTGTACGGTTCTCAAAAAAATTTAAGGTGGAATTAAAAAAAAAAAATGCTTCCCTCTGTTAAAAAGAGAAAGAATTACAGCCGATCAGATAACGCTTTGAGTGCCTCTACAATTATACTACACATGAGTAAAAGACGTCCACGCGTGTGTGCATTTACATTTACATCTTTTGGCAGATGCCCTTATCGAGAGCGACTTAAAAAGTGCTTTGTATTCTACATAGTAGCACTTTGTTAGTACAAGTAAACACTAACTTAACTCAAAAACACAATCAGCTAGGATCTGATGTTTTCAGTTTTTCAGCCTTCACTTAAGTGCTGAATGAAGAAGTGAGTTTTTAGTTGCCGCTTGAAGACAGGGTCTTGATGCTTGTATTCTTTTCATCTTATATGGAGGATAAAGTCAAACCGGTCCAGCCTCGTGAGTCTGAGGGTACGAGGTGCAGAGTGTGGTTTGATTAGAACCTTTATGTAAGATGGGATACTGTTCCATTTTTGGCATTGTAGGCGAGCATCAGGGTTTTGAGACTGATGCAGATTGCTTAGGTGCTTAAATGATGCTTAACTGGTTTAAGGGGTTCGATGTATGCAAAGAAAACATTCACCACAGCGTTACACCACCAGCATAAGCCTGCACTGTTCATACAAGGCGAATTTAATCCATGCTTTCATGTTATTTATGCCAAATTCCGATCCGATCATTCAAATGTATTCCAGTCCAATTTTACTAAGCCTGTATTAACTGTAGCTTCGGTTGCCTGTTCATAGCTGCCATAGCTGTCCCTCTGCTGTTGTAGCCCGTCTGCTGCAAGATTTTACACATTCAAAGATGCTCTTCTGTCAGTTTTAAGTTACTTTCTATCAGCTCAAATGAGTCTGGCCATTTTCAACAATACATTTCTGCCCAGTGAACTGTCCCTCACTAGATATATCCGATATTCTAGATTCTCTATACTCTAGATTCTCTCTCTGACCAGCCTCTGGAAATCCCAGAGAAGGCTACGTGAGGAAACCTCAGCAGATCAGCACTTTCTTAAAAACAGTCAGATCAGCACGTTTAAAGACACTTAAATCAGCCTTCTTTCTTCTTCTGTTGCTTGGCATGAACTTCAGCAGGTTGTCTTGATCACGTCTGCATGCCAAAATGCACTGAGTTCCTGCCATGTGATTGGCTGATTGGATATTCGTCTTAACAAGCAGGTGAGAGGCATACCTAATAAAGTGACCGTTGAGTGTGGCTGCTGATACGTATGGACAAAAAAAAAAAATCTAAGTATAGTACAGCACTAGACATCTATGCATTTAAAGTAACATAAAACCTTGAGCTGTAAAGTTCAGTGCCTGTACAAACTAAATGAACAGTGGTTTCTATGGAAACGCTCTCTGTGAACGATATGGACTGCATTCACACTTTCCCATTAAAACTATTAAACGTCATTAAATAAGTTAAATAAGTCACACAGATTTTACAATGAATAAAACAGTTTATTGATTAGGAAGGATATTAAAAACTGACGTTAGAAAAAAAAAAGAACCCAAAACGTGCACAAACGTGAGAGGGTCACAAATATATTAAGTGCATGAGCAAGAAAGCTTTACAACTCTGCTAAGGCACGGTCAAGATAAAGATTAATGGCATGTGACCAGACAGTAAGTAGTGCAGTGTCTCTGATGTCCTTCAGCTAAAAGTATGACATATTATCTGTAAAAAAAGAACAGAAATAGAATCGCTCTTGTAGAACAAATCGTATCTCAGATCAGTGCAGAGCTCTTTCAAACTGCAGGAAGAACGACGCGGACGGACTCAGTGAGAGAGTCATGAAACCGTTATTAGAAGCTGTATATTAAAAAATGGCTTTTGACTATTAATATCTTACTCCAATGTGGTGCAGGACACGTGATACCACTGCATACTTTAGTACAGAATGAGAGAGACTTCATTTGATTTGGTATTGTTTGTGTTATTACACATACAGTCTTATGCAAGAGGCATTAGATTTGATCTATTATTGTTTTAGCAATGGTATAATGACCACGTATAAGAATTACTCAAACAGCCAGAAAATACATGAAATTTGTACGCAGGATTAGAAAACTGATAAAAATCTGAAAACGGCTTCTATAGGCTCCAGTGAAAAGTACTTTCCATCCGGCAGCTTCATCTGGATGCCAAGTTGACCCTTCTACGATCCAAAGGAGCTTGATCTGGAATTTTTGGAAGGGTAGCAGCCAAGGAAACATTCTTTTAAAAGGTGAATAGGGTGAAAAGATCTACTAAAGCTCACAAAGCTTGGAATGAAGATCAGATCAGTGCAAAAGAATATGATAGTGGCAAATCTATTTTTTATTTTTATTTTTGGGTCGTCAACAATATGTTATATATGGTCATTACACCATTTCTAAAAAAAAAAAAAAAAAAACATTGGATGGTGGCCCCAGGCTTTTGTACAGTACTATATATCTGCTTTAATACAGGATATGATGTAGCAGAGTAAGCAGTCAGATCCAACTGCCTAATCATTTCTTACAAATCAGACTCAGAACAACAGCATTCAGAATAAATCCATAAACTGGGTAGAATTTAGGAGAACACAACCTACATGTGAAATGTTGGACACACAAAAACACAGGTAGCACATGTCCCTGGTAATTATGGGGTTGATTCATGTGTGAAGAAGAGTGCTTAAAATAGCTGGTTAAGTCATTAAAACAGTTACCATTCAGCAGGGCAGGTTTAACTTAACTACTACTGTGATGGGGTACATTTCCTGGATATAAGATTGGAATGACTAGAACTCTTTACCATTCTGGCCCTGATATTTAGTGGAGACATATCCATGTCTATAAAAGCAGATACAGCTGATAAAATATGCACACGTGAACATGCACAAAGTACCTAAAGCATAAATTCCATCAAATACCGCTGTTTATGTTAGGTCTTTGTGTGGAACGCCCTTTGATTCCACTTTAGTACTGTTTATTTCGGATGATTTTCATTAGACGCGTTTCAGGTTTTTTTTTTCTGCTACATTTTTATTCCTACACATCTAGTTCTACACCTATCAATTGTTTTCAAGCCCTTGCCGTTTTCGAACCTTCTCATTGCAGACAGTACGAACCCGACATGCGTCATTTTTAGTCTGGACAATTTCGTTTTATTTGCTAATGAACATTAATTTCTACACTGCAGGCCTGCATCACATTCCGAAAAAAGTTGGGACGTTAAAGCATGTACCGCTTTGAATTGTTGCCGTTCCTTTTCACTACACTTAATAGAAGTTTTGGCAAAGATGATACCAAGTGATCAGATTAGTTTAGTGTGTTATTCAGTCCTGTTCTTCTAGCAAAGACGTCTTAAAATGTGCAACAGTCCGGGTCGTTGTCGTCTCATTTCTCATTTTAAATGCGTGTTATTCTCCACACGTTCTCTGTTTCAGGAGAGGTCAGGACTACAGGCAGACCAGCACAAAATCAGTACCCCTCAGCCAGATCTGCAATGCCGATCAGCTGATTAACAACGCATTTCGACTGTGTGATGGTCGATCCTAGATGTCTCTGATCATCCCTGACAAGATGATCCTGCTTTTAGACGCGGAAAACATGAGGCTTCTTTTTTTGCACGGTAAAATTTTAAGTGCCATTTGTGAACGTCATTCCAAACATTCCAACATAATCCCTTGCCCGTGTGCTTAAATCAGCCACTGATGAATGTCGTTGATGCAATGCTGCGCTGAGGGATTGGAGATCGCAAGTCTTCGGCTAAAATTCTTCCCGAATCTCTGAATCATTTAAATGACATTCTGCACTTTGGAGGAAGAAATATGTAAATCCCTTTCAGTCATTACGAAACGTGGTTTTTAAGCAGTCATTAATCACACAACTGATAAACTGAAGAACCCCTGCCCATCCTTTTGTGGATACTTTTATAGACCCATTATATGTACCAATCACCTACTGACATCAACGGTTTACACGGTTTTACAATTACTGCTCATAACAAGCCATAAACACTCTAAATGTACTGGAATGTGTTGACTGCAGGCATATTACCCAATAAATTAATTTAACCAGACAAAAATATTATTTTTGAAATGTTTTTGAAATAACAGAAATTTTTTTTGACAAAAAAAAAAAAAAAATAAAAATAAAAATTATATATATCTATCTATATCTATCCATCCATCCATCTTGGGCTCATACTGTCTGCAATTAGATAAATAATGGGTTGTAACGTCTAGCTGTATGAACAGTAGCTGATTTGAATCATGTTAAACATTGTAAGCACTATGTTGTTGTACTTTTGATACTAAAAATCCAATCAGATAATCCCATAATAATTTGTAACGGTGTCCTAGAAAATCCACTGTTGTTTCGTGTGAAAGCAGCTCATACTAACTGCTCTCATCAAAAACGATCTAACGATCTCATCAAAAACCAATACCCCTCATATTTGTCCAAGGCCTGAGGTTTTGTAATAGATCACTGTATTATCATTTTCTTGTATGTATGTATTTATACTTGTCTCAACACTGCTACATATAGCTGGGTTCCATACAATGGCAGTGTAGTTTGAATAAATGTCGAATACTAAACAGCTGATGTATGAGGTATCAATCCAAATCATTAGTATGGCCAGCTATAAATCTGACTCACCGTCAGGCTCCGAGTCACTGTCTGCCAGAGCCGGGATGCGCACCAGGATCTGCCTGTGGTCCCTCTGCACCACCAGCTGCAGCTTCCCTCGAGACTTTTCAATCAGCTTCCCCGCATCATTCAGAGACAGATTCTCCGTCACGGTCCCGTTGATCTAGCACGAACCGACAACAGATAAGTTCTAGAGTCAAGTAAAGGTTATTTGAACATGGGAACTTGAGTGGATTGTCTGTCCTAATGGAAGTACTGTTTGTCCTGCAAAAAAATCAAAACAAGTCATGAGGCATGCCTGAAGTACATCATTATACGACAGGTTTGAGAGGTACCTTGAGAATGATATCTCCCTCCTGCAGGTTGCCATCTCTAGCAGCCAGTCCTGTGCTGGTCATCTCTTTGATAAAGATCTGGCTGCCCAACCGGAGGCCATATTCTGTCATAAATAATGAAAAAGCTACTTACTTCTTTGACAATTACCTCCCACTAGAA
Organism: Parotocinclus haroldoi; assembly: GCA_034779995.1. NCBI lineage: Eukaryota > Metazoa > Chordata > Actinopteri > Siluriformes > Loricariidae > Parotocinclus > Parotocinclus haroldoi. Next base: position 8,197 of record JAUZST010003498.1, on the reverse strand, counting down.
GGTGCGGCCAGACATGGTCCCTGTTTGGATGGGATTAATATGCCTACCATGTACTTGCACTTAATTCCCAGTCTAATAGGCCGTACGGGTGCACTCTGAAGGGATACTATTATTTTGTAGCTATACAATTACAGTCCACCGTCTTTAAAAGCTCAGTAGAGCTGATCACAAGAATATGATGTTACAGGTCACTGAATTCTTGAGAACAGTCCACCAAAAACCAAACATCTGGTCAGATTGAAAAATGGATCAGGCCACAGTCGGTATGTACAATACTGTGCAAAAGTCTTAGGCCACCATTTCATTTTGTGTATCGTATACAAATTTTAAATTATTTTAGAAAAGTATTTTTTTTCTACAATACAGCCAATAAATGAAGGAAATCTATACACAGTATTAGGAAACTGAAAAAACAACAACCCCAAAACAAAAACAAACAGCTTCTCTGGGCTAACTGACTTTTCAGTATGGGAACAGGGTGAAAAAGCTAAGATATGCTAAAGCTCACAACGATTTTAACGAAGATCAGAGCAGAAAAGTGGAAAAGTGAACAGTGTACCCTCGCCACTTTGTGGTTCACCTTTCGCAGACTCGGTGCTTCACAGGTTTTCAAAAAATAATAATGGAAAAAATATATCGCGGATTTTCGCTCTTTTGCGGAACTTTTACATTAAAAAAAATAAGAAGAAAAAAAAAAAACACAATTTATAAAAATATATTAAATATATAAATTCTAACAATAAAGGAATGTAAAAGGAACATATTACTATTTACAGTAAATAGTTGTTGTTGTATAGTGTGTTACGTAAAGAGAACGTTCCATTACTTCAGTGTTTTGCTCGATTATTCAACAGTTAAAATCACTACAATAGAGTATTTACTCAGCGGATGAATACTCACCAAAAACGAGAAGTAAGACTAGAGCATCGGCCGCCTCAGTCACTACTTGCTGACATATAAAGTTTTTATCTGCGGTGTTGTGTTCGCTGTTTGTGAAAGTTTTATTACAGACTGAATTTATTCAAGCCCTACGATGCCACCCAAACGTTCTGCAAGTTCTACGGCTAAAATAGTGTCTAAATACTTAAATAAATACAGCGTCCCTACTGCGGATTTTTGTTTGTTGTGGGTACTAACCCGTACTACACTGTACTAACATTTGCTGTTTTTTTGCTTTTTTTTTCAGCTGGACATCTGGGCAAAATCCAACTACCAAGTATTTCAAAAGGTGAGTGAACCGAATGTTTTATTATATCAAATTTGTACCTTCAGTGTGTGAGGTCACTAATTACACCATCCTTGTAAAGGAGCAGATTTCAAGCTGTAATACAGTGCATTTAACGTCATGTATAGAGAATACTTACTTAATACCTTGAGTAGTGAGTTTCTGGTTCGGCAGGGGTCTTTTTACTGCTATTTTAAATGGGCAATATTTGAAAAGACTGGCCAGCGTACCTGGATATTGTGTCTGTAATATTCTCGGTATAATCACTCATCATAACATTGTTACAGTGTTAAATATTTGGATATTAAATCGCATGCAAACCAGACGTCGCCCATGAACATGAAACGTTGTAATTGCATTCAGTGGGGGGCGAGGGGCCCGTTTCTCTGCAACGATAGTCCTGTCAAAAGTTGATTGGAGGCCAGGATTTTTAACGAGCATTCCTTATTTTTCCACAGAATCTATCGGTGATTACTTCATCATGTTTACTGGACATTCTATTTCTTATTACAATTTATTATGTAATGTTAAATATCGGGTTCAGTTAAAAAATTCTACTACTTAACCTATAAGGCTCAAAACAATCTGGCCCCTTCTTATCAGTCTGACCTCCGGCTTCCCCAGATGCCTTCTCACTCTCTTGGATCTTCTAATGCTTAATGTAGCTTAATGTCCCGTCAAAACCACAGGGTTCGGTTTTGGCGATCTGGGGTTTTCCAAATTCGCTCCTTGACTGTGGAACTCCCTCCCAATTATAGTCAGTCAAGCTCCCTCTCTTCTCATATTCAAATCTAATATTAAGACTCCACTCTTTTCTCTTGCTCTATCATGAGCTTCTTTGTCTGGTTGCAATGTACTGTACTGTTGGGTTAAATTACCGTATAACTGTTACACCCTGTATTGTTTTTGTCTTCAGTCTGCTCTTTGTATTAATAATTATAAGCACCTTTAGGTTTCAGGAAAGCGCTATATAAGAATAAAAATATTCTTATCATTTTAAAGACCTCAGTTACTGACATTGATAAGGTTTACATTTACATGATTTAGCAGACACTTTTATCTGGAGTGACGTACAAATTAATACAGTCTTACAATCCAAGCAGTTGTGGGTTAAGGGCCTTGCTTAGGGACCCAAGTGTGGCAGCGGTGGGATTTGAACCCTGGACCTTCTGGTTCATAGTCCAGTACCTTAACCACTATGCCAACACAGTCTAGATGGATGTTAAACAGAGCATATCTATAAATAATACAGAAATAATAATTGTGTATTACAGATATAGCAGATGGAAATGTGGCTAGTTGTATGCCGTTAAGGATTTGTGTATTGAATGGTATAGACTTCTTATCCTGGTGGCGATCACGTTTTTCTCCTCACCGATGTCCGGCCTTGCTTTAATCCCTCAGCCATCATTTGGCTTTGTGATTTTGTTTTACTCCAAACCACTTAGCCTGCATCTCTCGAAGCACCGCGCCTCCCGTAGATAATTCCGAGTTTGAGTCTGCTGCTTTTTTCCTTTTATGTTCCTTCGTTTCCAAATCTCATTAGTGTGGAATTAAAGCCCAGGCAGCCACTGGCCAGATGGAGCTCCTGTGCCCTACTCGCTTCTTACGCTCTAGGCAAGTGATTGTTGCAGAAAGATTGACTACAGCTTACAGGGAACAATACAGATGAAGACAAAGGCAAAGCTTCAACAGAGATACAGGGCAAGATTGTATCGGTGAGACTGACGCAGATCACATCTGGATGGGCTGGTCAAAGGCATGTTGCCTGTTTGTTTAATTATCCCTCTCCTTCCACATGATAACTTAAAGACAGCCGTGTGAACTGAAGGGATGGATCCCCTCTGGGGTTCTCCTCCCAGCTGTCGCTTCTGCCTCCGGGCCTTGGCTGCTCTCTCAATTAACCAGAGGTGGGCATGGTAGTACTGTTATATACTGTTATTTAAATATGGCAACAGGGATATTCATGCTGAGCATAAGGGATGAATATACACTGTTCCCTCGCCACTTTGCGGTTCACCTTTCGCAGACTCGCCGCATCGCGGGTTTTCAAAAAATATGAATGGGAAAAAATATAGCTCGGATTTTCGTTGTTTCGTGGGTTTTTGCGCAATTTTCACATTTAAAAAAAAAATCACAAAATGAATAGAAATATATTAAAAATATTAATTCTAACAATAAAGGACTGTTATAAATCATGAAATATTAGGATTTACAGTAAATATCTGTTGTATCTACTCGGTGTTTCATTATAGACTGAATTCATTCAAGCCCTACAATGTCACCCAGACGTTCTGCAAGTTCTACGGCTAAAATAGTGTCTAAATACTTAAATAAATATAGAGTCCCTACCTCGCGGATTTTCGGGTGGTCCTGGAACGAAACGAACCAAAACGATCACATCCCGATGTGGTCCCATTAACCGGAATCGAATGTATACACATACGTGTGTCTGTCCGTGTGTATATATACACATACGTGTGCGTGTGTGTGTATGTGTATAATTAATTTTTTTTTTGTGCTTTTTTTGGATTAATTGGATTTCCATTATTTCTTATGGGAACCTCCAGTTCTCGTTCATTTCAGTTATCATCAGGTTTTGTTTTTAATGGATTAATGATGAAACTCGAGCTTACACTGTATATACTGTGTTCCTTTACATCTCTTGGATGCGTCTTATTTAATGATTGATTGAATATCTGGGCCTGAACCGTCATGAATTTTTATTCAGAACTGCCTGGCATCCAGATCTCACTCGAGTGGTGGTAAAGAGAAAGTGTGAAAGAAATGGAAGGATGAATTTGTAGCCCCGATGACAATTGCATTTGTGATGGGAGATGAGATATTGGATAATGTAATAAGACGACGGTGCTTTTGGGAAATGGAGCTATAACATTAATCTGAGTGTTGAAGGGAGGGATTGGAGAAAGGTTTAACGTTTGATCAGATGGTCCATACCCCTGAGCTGTTTCAGACGATAGAACCGATTGAGCATTCAGTGACTGAATAAACGGAACAGACTGAAGCTTTCGGAATATGTTAGGACACTTGAGCCAACCTGCTTCTGTCAATGTGTGCTTTTTAAAGCAGACTTTAACTTTTGCTGTCAAATGATCAAAATATTTATTTTCTTATTTCCCTTGTGCCTGCATCACAGCATCTTGTTACAAGCGATCTAACGGAAGGCAGCCAGAGTGTCACTATTAGAGTGTCACAACTAGACCTTATTAATTTAAAACATGCGTATAACAGGTAGAACCAGCATGTGCAATCTTATGTTCTAGGCATGTTGTTTAAAGGCATGATGAGTGAAGTCGAATAAACTGGTGTTAGAATTAATTCCCCTCGTTAAATCTGTTCAAGCTAATAGTGCTCTGTAATCATATGTGGAATGTAGGGAGCAGTTAGTAAAGAATAGTTTGGATATCATTCATAATTACATGTGCTAAATGGAAAAAAAAAATTGGTGTTAAAATGTTGCTGTTAAAATACCATTTTGTTTTTCTGATTTAACCTCTTTTCCCAGTCAGGGTCATGGGGCTCTAGCACATATACCATCAGCTATACAGGACAGGACACCAGAAAACACAAATAATTCATATGCAGTATTAAAAACAGTTTATTTGAACTGTTCCTGTAGGCTAAAGTGCTAAGTATTTAGTGTGACCTCCGCTTAGCCCTGAACAATAGCAGAATCTGGAGGCTTCATCCGGTTGCCAAGTTGTTCTTTCTATATTGTGAAGGTGATTGGTTAGGAATGGTCTTTTGGGGAGGGTAGAAAGAAACCAAGAAACCATTTTTGTCAGATTGGGAACAGGGTGAAAATACTACGGTATGCTAAAGCTTACTAAGATTATAATGAAGATTACTAGAAAAGAGGATTATGGAGTGGCAAATTTGTTTTTTGATTTCGAGTTTGAAAAGTTTGATTTTTGCGTCCAATTTGCGACAAAATGCTATAATTGACCTTTATACCACCGCTAAAGCAACAGATCTAAAATATTTGACATAAATATATTTATGTATATAGATATACTATATACTATACTATATTTTAGATAGACATTTAGTGGGACCACTTTGTATTTATGATGAGGTGTGTTTGGGCTCAATAATATGTGCTGTCACGACTTATCCAGTCAGTGGCTGATCCAGCAAGTACGGTCTGAAATCTTAAGCTTATATACTTATTAATTTAAAGAGCTATGCCTTATTAATATTTACCATCACTGAACTACAGCTATAAACATTTTACTCTGTGATTAATATATATTTTCCTCTCATTACCATTTGAATGCCATCTCACGACCACTGATTTAATAGGATCCCAATTAAACAGTACTAATTTGCTTAACCAGTAGATAAAGATTGGACATGCGGTTAATGGTTGTGTTATGGGGGATTAATTAAGGTGCATTGTTTTATTGCCTGCCACTATACTAGAGACACTGGCTCATTCACAATTTGCCTTTTTCTCTATGGAAAATATACGTGGCCTCCGAGTGCAGCAGAAAAGCAAAGAAGCAAGTTCTCTGGGGATCAGATCCAGTGTGAATGCCCCTTAAAATTGGGACATTGAGCACTCTGAGCAACTTCAAATAAGGCCTGATCATAAGGCCTGATTATTGGTTGCTAGACTAGTTGGGGCAAGTATTAAAAAAAACTGCAATGTAAAAATGTTGAGAGTTTACTGAGAATGATATAATTAATGAAAAGCATCTAATGAAGGAGATCCTGTAGACGTAAGCAACCAGTTATTAAAAGGAGTCAGAGGAGGATGCTAAGATTTTTCTGATGAACAGGCGGTGAACAATCAAGTACTAACATGTTCAACACAGCTTGTTGTTCCTTCGGATGAATGGGCTATAGCATCAGATGACCGGTTTAAGTGGCATAGCTTTATAAGGGAAACAGAAGGGCAATACTCTAGTGGGCAAAAGAGAATGGAGAGTGGAAAACATGGTCTGGTCAAATAAATCCAGATTTCTGTTACATCATGCTGAGAGGGACAGGAATCCATGAACCCTTCTGCTGAGGTTTGGGATGATACACGTGTAGTAATGGTATGGGGAGTTTTTTTATTGTTGGGTTTTTTGGTACACCCTGGATCCTTTGATACTGGACAGCTGGATGTTTGGACAGCATGCCTGGCCAGGTTTATCCTTTGATGGCAGCTGTTTACCCTATGGCAGAATAACTACGAGTTTTTCTTGCTTCCCTAGTCTTCACAGATTCTAGACCTTAATTCTTATCATCTCCATGCTTTTCTGAGCATACCAGTACCCCCCCCCCTTCTAATTTGCTCCAACTGTGAGAAGCGATCCTGTCCTCATAGGTTAGTATTCCTGCAAAATTACACTGTTCACCAAAATTAGGGGATATTTCAAAATGAATATGAAGAGATTAAAAAAGAAGCATTTGATTTTATTTCATTAAACAAGATAATCAGAAAAGCAAATGAAAAGTCACGAAGTTTGATTACGCAAATGAGATGCAAACTCAGTTAGGGTGACTGAGTAGTAAGTGATATACAGTGTTCCCTCACCACTTTGCGGTTCACCTTTTGCGGACTTGGTGTTCAAAAAATATTAATGGGAAAAATATATCACGGGCTTTCACCGTTTTGCAGGTTTTTGCGACATGCACATGCGTACGTGTGGTATAGTTAACATATACATGTATTTGATTAACATTTACATTAAAAAAAAATTATAAAATGTATACAAATATATTTAAATGATTAATTATAAAAATGAAGGAATGTTGTAAATCATAAAATATTACGATTTACAGTAAATAACGTATTTACTCAGCGGATGAATACTCACCAAAAACGAGAAGTAAGACTAGAGCATCGGCCGCCTCAGTCCCTGCTTGCCGACATGGCGAGTTTTTATCTGCGGTGTCGTGTTCACTTTTTGTGAAAGTTTTATTATAGACTGAATTTATTCAAGCCCTACGATGCCACCCAAACATTCTGCAAGTTCTACGTCTAAAATAGTGTATAAATACCTAAATAAATACAGTATCCCTACTGCGGATTTTTGTTTATCGCGGGTGGTCTTGGGACGTAACCCCCCCGATAAACGAAGGAACACCATAATCATGGGTAGGCACAGAAGCAGGTTAAACTGGACGAGAGTACCCCCACATTGACTGTTCAGTAGGGTGTATGGTCACCCAAGAATGCCAAAACACTGTGACAGTGATGGCGCATGGACAGGATCAGATTGTCCAGCAGTTGTTGAATCCTCTTTATATTCATTGAAATATGTTCTATTTTTTGTGAGCAGTGTATTCCACAACAACGAACACGAACATATTTCACAATGAATTGCTGCGGTTCTAAAGGCCAAAGGAGATACGACACACTACTTTTCATTGTATGTAAAGCTGAATAATCCTATAGAGTGGGGCAGGGTGCACATCATGTAATCCTCTGCAGTATTCTCTAGACATTGTTAGTAAATCTGCTCACCGCAAAGGTGAATTTCTTCTGAAAGTGCAATTCTGATTTTAGGAGTTGTCTTATCATGTGCCCTGTGTGTTGTGCCCAGGTGACAGACCATGCCACCACTGCCCTGCTGCACTACCAGCTGCCCCAGATGCCTGATGTGGTGGTGCGCTCCTTCATGGTGAGCTCTTCCTGGTGTTTATTTAATTACATAGGCGCTCTGTGTCCACTCCCGCTTCCTGTCTTCACACATCTGGGGCCATATATATATATATATATACACACATGCAGAGAAAGACAGAGAGAATATAATATACCTAAATACACTTCTTTATAACTGATACATATAGTGATGCATGAACGTTTGTGAATTTTCCCTAGTCCTGCTGAAATACTGTATGACCTTAAACATCACCCGTCTTATAAAGGTAGATAAGAGCCCAGCTAATGAAATGAGACTAAAAAATATATATTAAAAAAATAATAAATAAATGTGTGTATATATGTATATATGTGTG
>JAUZST010003497.1:0-17114 GCA_034779995.1 Parotocinclus haroldoi | reverse complement strand
CCATCCGAAGAGGTAATACACACACACACACACACACACACACACACACACACACACACACACACACACGTACAATCTTGCTGATACACACAGATCAGATCAGAATAAAGGGTCCATACCCAGCTGGTACAGGGTCTTGTCAGGGTACAGATACAGGTTACAGGTCTATTATTAGCCAGGTATAGTACAGGTGTAGTACAGATATAGTATAGGTATAGTACTGGTATAGTACAGGTACAGTACAGGTGTAGTACGGGTGCAGTACGGGTGTAGTACAGGTATAGTACAGGTGCAGTACAGGTGTAGTATGGGTGTAGTACAGGTATAGTACAGGTATAGTGCAGGTATATTACAGGGGTAGTACAGGTGCAGTACAAGTATAGTACAGGTGCAGTACAGGTGTATTACGGGTGTAGTATGGGTGTAGTACAGGTATAGTACAGGTGCAGTACGGGTGTAGTATGGGTGTAGTACAGGTATAGTACAGGTGCAGTACAGGTGTAGTATGGGTGTAGTACAGGTATAGTACAGGTATAGTACAGGTCACATAATCACCATGAGGAGCCAGTGATGGACACTATTCATGTGGCTGTGTGTCTGTGCAGCTGTGTATCAGTTATACAGATGTTTTGGCCCCCTGTGATGAGAGAAGAGCTCACCTGATGGATCAGTTCCACTTCCTGTGTCAGTGCAGCAAATGCAGCGATGAACAGAGTGTAAGAACACACACACACAAACACACAAATCTTAGTCCCACCCTGTTATACTCAGTCACACCTCTCATATTTAATCTGTAGTGTTTAAGCCCAGCCCCCTTGTTCTGCCTCCTGCAGCACTTCATCTTTGATCATCACCATGGTGACAGGCTCCATGACTCCATGACCATGTGTGTGTGTGTGTGTGTGTGTGTGTGTGTGTGTGTGTGTGTGTGTGTGTGTGTGAGTGATTAACAGTGTAATGTAGACAGGTTTATTGTGGGAATTTGTGATTCGTGACTGACTTCTTGCTGAAGTGACTGCTATGATGCATGTCAGTGTGTGTGTGTGTGTATGATCAGTAAGTCTGTTGGGATTAATCAGGACTGTTGCATGCTGGGAGGAAATAAAGCAGATTGGATGAAGCTCAGAGATTCTTTACCTCACCTGGAGGAACTTCGATCAGAGCAGAGTATCCTTTATCTGATTATTAAATACAGCATTAGCATTAGCGACGGGCTCTGTCTCAATCCAACCTTAACCCGAAATATCATCAGAGTGGGCGGAGCTACAGACAGAGGCTCAGGCTCTGATTGGCCGTTACAGTTCTGTACCTGATTGTAATGTTTACATGTTGAGGATCTTGGACGATGTGATGGACGCCTGTATCAATCTGGATCAGTACGAGGAGGCGCTGCAGTTCGGCCGGAGAACCCTCACACCTTACAGGTGAGAGAGAGAGAGAGAGTGTGCGTGTGTGTGTGTGTGTGTGTGTGTGTGTGTGTGTGAGACGATAGAGAGACGAGGAAGCAGAGAGCAGAGTTTTATAAACTGCAGTGTCTGATGAAAGTGTAAAAACACTGAATCATTTATCATCCAGAACTTTAGGAGCTAAAAACAACAACACAGAGCTGAGAAAAAGAGAGAGAAAGTGTTCATACAGCATGATCTCACCCTGCCAAAAATATCAAGACACGCTTCAGCCTAAACCATTCAGCAATATAATCAAATGACCCTCTTATAGAACTGTTCCTCCTTCCTGCTGGAGAATCAACATCAGTTCTTTTATAGCACAAAGAGTTAGAGCTTTAGGATGAACTTCTTTTTTTAGGTTTAGGATTAAGGTTTAGTGTAAGAAGTTTAGAATTAGGATGGTTGGTGGATGGTTATAGAGTTATAATAAGGTAAAATTATGATTCTGGTTAAGTTTAGGGTTTAGAGAAGAGTTTAACCTTTAAACTTAAGGTTTAATTTGAGATATTTAGGGTTCGGGTCTAGATCTAAGTTTAAGTTTAGACTCTAGATTAAGGGGTTAGGTTATTATTATATTACAGTATTACAGCATTGTCTTAAAGCAGCTTTATAAATATCTAGATACACAGCTCAGCAAAGTTAGGGCAACAGTGGAAAGGAAAATCACCAAATGTAATGAGGAAGAAACGTCAGGAGGATCAAGAGAAGCTAAGACAAGATCTTTGGTTAGATATGGTTAGATATTATACGTTTTGGATCCAGATGAAGGGTTTAGGCTGAAATATTTGTAGATTAAAAGTATATAAAGGTGATATAGTGTAGATTAAAGGTGTAGGGTTGTGCAGAACCTAAGCAGATGTTTTGTAGGAGAACATGAGGAGCTAATCACTAATCCTGATACGTATCACCATTTATTGACCTGACGTTCAGGCTGAAGTTTGGGATTAGTTTAGAGCAGTGGAACAGGTTTAATTAGTTGGAATGATTTCCTGAAGCCTCAGCCTTCTGTTTATTTCCTCTCACAGAGGAATGCGTCTGATCGTTAGCTCGTTATCACAGCTCCTCGTTATTTATTCATGATCCCAGTGTGTGTTTGGCTTTGAACTGTGTAAGATGAGTTTAGCTCGCGGTGTGTTTAACTCCGACTCAATTACAACTTTCTCTAATAAACTCTCAGATCAATAAATGGTTTAAATAAAGCCTTAAGAATCATTAAGTCGCTCTGGATAAGGGCGTCTGCTAAATAATGTAAAATTAATTATTGATTGGTTTATTAATAAAACCGATTTTAAATATTAACCATTATAGTTCTGGTAATTAAAGCTGATCTTAATCCTTTAGATTGATTAATAAACTCAAACACAGTCTAATCCCAGCACAAACAACTGGAACCAGTTTAGCTGCTTTTGATCCTGGACTCTCGACTCTTTAATCTGTTCTTGTAATGAATTTAATCCTTTTAATCCCTAGTTTTATGTCTGAACAGTTTCTCTTTCTTATGAGGAGTCTTAGGTGAACTTTATAAAGAATCCGTCACAATGAAATATCAGATATCAGATCTAAGCAAATAGAAAACGAAAGTGGTGCAAATATTTTAATCTTAACTGCCTTTAAAATGTTTTTCATGTCAATATGTTTTTAAATCCCTGTTTCTATTACAAAAGTCTGTGTGTGTGTGTGTGTGTGTGTGTGTGTGTGTGTGTGTGTGTGTGTGTGTGTGTTTTCTCTCTTCAGGTTACATTATCCAGATCCTCACCCGTCTCTAGCGATAGAGTTACTGAGAGTTGCTAAATTGCAGCATTACCTCGTAGAAATAGAGGAAGCAGAAAAGAACTTCCAACAGGTCTAATACATCTTCTTTCTTCTTCTTTCTTCTTCTTATTATTACTGCTGGTTTGGTATGTTCTCTATTAATCATAATAACGTGGTGTGATGTTTCTCAGGCATTGGAGGTTCTGAGGGTGACTCATGGTGAGGATCATCAGCTCGTTACTCAGGTCAGGATAAAGTTAGCTGCTTGTGGAGCTGAGAGAAGATGAGCTGATCTTTAATCTGATATTTTTCCTCTCAGAACACACGATTCTGTATTTTTATTTCGATTCAAATTAAACTTATCAAAAGTCACTGATTCTTTTATTTGTGTTTTTATTCTTTTATGGGTTTGATGATCCTGAACTTCAATCCTAAACTCGAACCCTGTTTTATAACACAGAACCCGAAATCTTTACCCTTAAACTAGAGTGTATGAAATCTAACTGAACACACACACACACACACACACACACACACACTGTTTGTTGAGGCTCTGTTTGATTGTTGGGGTATTAAGTCGAAGTTTTTACTATAGAAATAGAAACAATAAAAATGACGACACAGTAAATGATGGAGCTTCTGAACACTGCATGAGCTTATCTAAGCTCCACCCACAGTGCTACGTTCCCAAACCCCCCAATCGGACATTAACGTGTAACGTGGATCAGAATCAAATCACCAGGCAGAAAGATAAGAAATGGTTCCAGAACTTTCTTTATTTACATCTCGTTCAGGTTGACGTCGTTATTTCTTTTTCACGGGACAGAAAAACACAGACGGGGGTTGCTCATCCTAATCCGATCATTAACGCTCTGTTAGACTTCTGGATCAGAACCAGCGACGATTCAGGCAAAATAAAGGAATAGGAACAAATCACAGAGCTTCTGTAAAAACCAACCTTATAAAGAACAAATGTCATTCCATTATTTCTCTTAATGCATAGTAATCTGTGTGTCAAATCATTTCTACAAGAAACTCAGAGGTTACAAAACTAAAAAATCCTTTATTAAAAAAAGAAAAACGTGATGAAGAAAAACCCTTTCTGATTTTTATTTGTATAGAAACATTTAATTTTAAACCACCAGATAGAAATGTTTGATCTTATTAAAGTTTTAATAATCACACCACGACCGAGACCAAGCCGAGTCAAAACACAGAACATGAATCTGATCTGATGTGATCTGTTGTGATCTGTTGTGATCTGCTCACGCTGTAACAGCTTTAAACATCATCCTAAAACCTAATAACTCTTTATTTAACTAAAACCCCAAACCCAATCCTGGATCTAGAACTTAATCTGATGTTAGAACCTTAAATCCTTACTTACAGAACCAGGATCGACTAATCTAATCTCAAGTCTGGTTTAGAATTCTCCTTATGATCACATGATGACTTATCAGGCTTTTATTCACATTTAATGTTTTTTTTTTATTTATTATAGTTACATTTTAAGAAATCACTCTTTTATAAATCCATTCAGCTGTAAGTAACTATTTAATCCCTATTGATCGATGTGATTATTGGGATTATTCGATTCGGTTTGGTCTCTCTGTCTGAGTGTAAAATCCTTAGAAACAGAAAAGATTTTAAAAACACGTAACAAGTTGCATTTTACCAACACGCTAAGTACAAAGGACGGAGACGGAGATAAAACACGTACTTAAACAGGCTGTTTCTTTTTGTTTTGTTTTGTCTTTTTTTTCGTTTATTATAGCACCGTCTGTGCACAATTATTACCGTACGCAAAAAGTTAGCAAGGCACTTTTATTCATTTCTTCCTTTTTCATCATCTTTGTGCTTTTTTGTTATTTTTTAATCCTTTATTAAGTCGAGTTTCATTACGACAAACAGGCAAAGTATTTACACCCTCTAACCATGAGGCCATAACTCCCTTAAATATCTCAGAACATTACAATTCATCACAATTCTCCAAATCTGCTCTTCATTTAGGAAAAAGCATGACTTTTTTGTGAGATAATCAAACATGGGTCATGTTCCAAACCCTAGCTCGTATTACAGGGACTATTGGTATTAACATGTCTTCTTTTTTATTTTATTATACTCTTATATTAATCTTAGCTTTGTAAAATGTACTGGTGATACGGTGTAAAGTTTAGGACACGCCCACATTAGCCGTGCTAGAGAGCTAAAGCTTTATGCTACCGGCGGCGGCTCGTGATATCGAAGCAGGTGACCATCATCAGGTGAGCTTTACAAAAATTAACCCGACTCTCGAGACGTTCAGTAACGAACTCCAGAGCTTCCAGATACTCCAGAGAATCGACTTCAAACGTCTGCTGCAGATCGACTGTAAAAAGAAACGCGGAATATATACGTTATATACGTTAATTACCTAAGAATTCATTAAGAGGTTCATTAGAAATCATGCTCCAAACTGAGAGAGATCAGCAGGAATAAGCTCATTTATATATATATATATATAATCCTAATCCTAATTCAATGTATATTTATTATTTATTATTATTGTTATTAATAATAATAATATATCTATCTCTCTATCTGCGTATTATTATTTTTATGATTTTGTTTATGATTTCTTTGTGATTGATTGATTATTACTCACACTCTCGGGTCCAGGTCTCGGGTTCGAGCATCAGGTGCTGTTTGGTTTGTTCCAGCTCTTTTTTTAGCCAGTTGTATTTTGCTCGTACCTCTGAAATCCTTTGCTGTCGATGTTCCAGAGTCTTTAGCTTAGCGCTGAAATACACCAGGTCCTAAGATCACAAAACAATAACAGGATCTGTTACTGAACTGTGTGTGTGTGTGTTTCATTCTGAATAAATAATACATTAAAAAAGGGGGCGGTCACCTTTGTGCCGCCGGCACGTCTCCTCTGCAGACGTTCCACGTCGTCGATTTCGTACACTTTGATCTCAAAGGGCTCGGCCCCGCCCCTCTGAGGCGGGCGGAGTGGACCGTCCACCCAGCGCACTCCGGGGCTCAGGATCGGTTTCCTGACAGGAGAGGTGGGGTCGAGGGTCAGATTGGGAATCAGACGTCTCCTCTGAGTTCCTGTGGATGAAATCGGAGGTTAATGGAAGGAAGGACGTTCTCTCAGAGGTCCTGTGGAGTAGTATATACACCAACATGTAGCCTAATTAGGGCTCTTCTTAGTCCCAAACAGGTCGTTCCAGGCACCCTGTAATGAACTAGAGATCCTGAAACAGCAGCAGCAGGTGTTGGGTTGCCAGATGTCGTGTGTGCTCCTCATTTCTTTACAGATAGGTGTTTGGAGCTTTGTTATCAGTGGGGTGATATGTAGCAGTGCTGCAGGATCGGTGTGTTACAGTAGCTCTCTACCTGCACTAACAACAACTTCTAACTTCCTGCACCCAGAAATACCATAACCTCCCCCCCCCAAAAAAAATAGAGCAGATATAAATCCAGCTCTCTGGCTCTGTCCCAAATGTCCCACACAGGGCAGGAAGTAAGGGAGTGTGCACCCCAAACAGGGCAGCCTACATTAATGATCTGAGTCTGATCTCAGCATGATTAACGTTCATGTTCAGGTTTTGGTGTTACTGCTCTGCTCTGTTTGCACAGGGGAACATACGAATTAAATCTGCACCAGAGTAACAGAGGAAGAAGCTCTGCCCTCGGGGGTGGAGGCTGGGGTGGGGTGTTGTGGGGGGGGGGTGTATGTAGTGTTAGAGGGGGTAGAAGTCCTAATGACAGACCACCCACAGTGCTCTCGAATCTGCAGTTTATATCTAGAGCTGTATCATAAACAAGAGCACAGTGTGTGGGTGGTGGTTAGGAGGGGCTCATTATATTTAGATCAGTATTACTCACACACACACACACACACACACACACACACACACGGCAGGACACACTCTGCACTGCTCCACTGTAACTGCTTCAGGTCCTGAATTAAAGCAGCATTCAGGATAAAAGTCTCTCTTTATTTACTAGAGTTTATTCTAATTAATGTTACGTCTTCTCATTAAACCATGTGTTTTATACGTTCAGTTATACATGTGGTTTAAATGTGTGTGTGTGTGTGTGTAACGTTAATAAAACGTCTGAGAGATGTTTTAAAGGATTTAATTTAGATTTACTTACAGCGTTTGTAACCTTATGATAGAATGACCCTAGGCTGTGAGAGTTAACAGTTTAGTTCTTAGAAACAAATCGAGTTTAAAACGATCATATTTACCAAGGAGAACATTTTGCTCTTGGCTATTCCTTCAACTTTTCGTTCATGTTTGATAAAGGGAAGCTCAGAAGGTAAAGAGCTAGTTTATATCCCACCTCTGGCAAGGTGATGCCTGTGTGTTTAATCACGGTCTGTATATAAATCTGACTGTAATCTGATATTAGCGTTAAGGTCATGTGATCAGATCAAAGCCTTTCGGGTCTGTAAGTTAAAGTTTAATATGAATCAGTGATTACAAGTTAAAATCAGTGCTGCTTTAAAGTCCCTCTGAATCATCGCACCATGTGTTTACACTAAACACCTCGACTCACCTGGATTGTTCCTTTTCTTGGTATTTTTTAGGCTCCGCCTCCCACTGACTGAGCTACTGTTTTCACTCATCGAGTCCTGAGCCGAGGACGTGCTTCCCGTAGCCTCGCTGTCCCGGATCATGCTTTCGTACCCGCTGCTGCCCCCGCTGTGGTAGAACAGGGTGGTTTTGCCCATGGCAGGGGGTAGCTCTCCGCTCAGAATGCTGCTGTTGTCGCTGGCGTGGCCGCTGCTGCAGCGATGGGGGCGCCGCGGGGCCGTGATCTTACTGTATGGTGAGGGTAAGGTGTGGACCGTTGGTCTTTCCTCGCTGTGCGCCGCTCCACCTTTATCCTCGTAATCGTTCAGAGCTCGGGCATGGCCCGCCTGGCCCTTCAGGAGCTCTGAAATCCGTCCGTTCACTGCCCTGAGAGGGAGTTTAGAGGTGAGTCCAGTGCCCCTACTGCGGCTCAGGGACTGAGTGGACCAGGAGGAGCTTTGGTTGGGGTTCTTGTTGTTAGGTGGCAGGCTGGAGCTCCTGTTCACTAACTGTGGGAGAGACTTGGTGGAGAAGCTCAGGGTCTTGGTGCTAGATGTGGATAAGCTTCGGGACTTGGGGCTGGCCATGAGGAGTTTGGTAACAGCTGAGATTTTGGACTGGCCTGCTTTAGGCGACACACTGGAGTTAAGGTTCAGTCCGTTTGTGGGGGAGGAGAAGGAGTTACGATTGATGCTTCTACCAACTCTGGGCATGGTGCTGTCCTGAGCTACACCCGACTTAGGTCCGACAGCGGTCAGACTCTCCTCTCTCTCTAAGGAACGACAGTCGTAGTGAGTGCCGTGTGACCTCCCCAGAGAACTGGTCCTGTTTGCTAACAGCTCGAGCTTTGTGCTGAAGAGTTTGCTGCTCTCCAGGTTTGCCACTTTCTGTTTGGTACTGCTGCCCGCATCTTCAGGTGTGGTACCCAGGTTATGCTGGGGACTGGCCCTGTTCCTCTGATCAAGACTTGACTTCCTGACCGGTGGTAAGGGCGGGATTCCTTTCTGCCGAGTTAAGAAGCCTTGCCTTCCGGCTCTCCTTTCCAGCGTGGCTCGGGGGCTGGACGGGGTGGAGCTGGTAATACCGAGGCTTTTGAATTCTCCACGATAGGAGGAGTAATCGAGATCGTCCTGCTTGTTTAAGCGATGCCAGGCCCTGGGCAGGCTGCTGGTCCTGAGAAAGTCTGAATATGCTGAGGCACTGTTTTCTGAGGAGTTTGGGATAATTTCGCAGCCATCCACAACCCTCTTCAAGGAATCAGGAGAACTTGCTGCTTCTCCACTGCTTGAGCTGGTCTTTTCTGGTTCCTCGGGTTTGGACTCGTCGTTATTGTCCCTTTTCATCCAGGGGTCATCAAATATGATCTCATTTGAGAGGGGAGTTGGTGGAGATCTGGGATCTTTTAGTGAAGGCTGTGCAATGATGTGGACCTGATGAACGTTGGATGTGGTACCGAGCGTTGTACTGTGGTACTGAGCGTTTGTGCTCGACGTCTCCTCAGCTTCACTTTCTCCTTCCTCTTTAAACTCCAGAAGCTGAACCTCAGCTAGGCTTTCCCCTTGCCCAAAGCACTGCTGTGCCACAAAGCTGTGGCAGGACTGATCACGTCCCGCACTCGCTTCAAGCCAGGAACCAGTTGAGGAACACTGGCTAGCATCCCCTTCTCTCTTGCTGAGTGGAAGCAGTTTAGCGACGTTGGCTTCGGAGATGGCAGTGGTGGTGGGGACAGCGCTGCTGAAACGCTCCAGGTCTTCACTAACGCTGCTGATGATACTGACGGGTCGTGACCCTGACGCCAGAGCCTGAACGGAGCAGTCGCTGTTAAAGCTGATAATACTGGTTGGTCGACTGTCCTCCACGATCCTGCTTGCCGTTAACTCCTTGACTAGAGTGTAGACCAGCTCATCCTCACCCTTTGGCTCCAGAAGCTGTTCTAGGGTGACCGTGGCACTCTTCTTGCCATCCAGTGGTAGCTGAGGAACATCCTCTGACAGAGTATCAACAGATCCCATGCTGTTGGTGGAGGACGAGCGTTTGAGTACCTGAGGGCTCATGCCGACGGGAGACGTCCTGAGTTCAGTCTGGAGCAGTGACTCGGTCGATGACTTTCCTGAGTCCTGGTACAGGTTCAGTGAGGAATGAGGAGGCGTGGTTGGCATTATTCCTTTCTGGGTGTAGACTTTGCAGCGCTGGGATGGAGACGATGAAGGTTTGTATTCTGAGGTTTTGGTCAAGCTGGCGATGCCCAGCCGAGGGGAACCCATGGAGCGTGGTTTGCTCTCACTGCTGCTTCCTCCACTAATAGACTCCCTGCTGTTGGTAAGACTGGAGCTCTTGGTTCGTTGAAGGGATGTGAGCTGTCCGCTGCTTCCCGTTACACTTCGGCCATTCGTTGAGGACTTTGTCAGACTTTCGATAATGGACTGAGCGATTTCCGCTTCCTCCACGACCTCCCGGATCTCTGCCAGCTGCTGGTCGTTAGACATGATTTTGGGACTCAAGATGCTCTGAGCCTCCAATCTGTTCAGGTTTCTAGCTGGAATTTCTTCGAAGGGAAACTTGGTGACTTCCTCGCTGCCATCAATGCACCCGAGTCGCTCCTGCAGCTCTGCAAACGTATTGCACTTGAGGCAGTCCTTCTCCTGTTTGCCGGACTCGGCGCCCTCTTCAGGTACAGGAGGTAGTGCCGGAGGGGGGATGTTCTGCAGGGACTGGACAGTAAGGATGGGCTGTAAGGTTGGAACTCCCTGACCCAGAGTTTGGTTGCCTTGCTCGCTTTTATTGTTGTGTAAAGATGGGATAATAGGTACAAACTCAGGAGGACCTTCGTTATCTGTGAGGTCTTTATCCGACAGAGACGAACCGTTTGGACCTACGTAGATCACCGTATCGCAGGACTGTTCGCTGCTGGAATACTCGTCCGGGTCACTGGAGAGGCGAAGCAGCGGCATTCCCGAGTCACCGACATTCCGGGAATGAAGGTTCCGAAGCTGTGTTGGTCGTCTCATCCGTCCTTCCTCACATGAGCTTTCTCCACCGGAGGAGCTTGAGGTGTACTGCTGTAACATTTCAAAGTTAGGCCGTGTTAGGACAGAGATGGTAACGTAGTGCTTTTGCCCCTAAAGTAACCAAACAAAATGATCAGGCTCGTACCATGCTCACTTTGACCTTCTTCTTCTTCATCCTGAGCACTCGGGAAGCGACCTGCAGGGTGGAGAGAGTCTCGCTGAAGTGGCTGGGTGATGACGAGATGTGCGCTATCATGGTGGTCCTGCAGTTCATGTTTCCTAGAGACTCTCGCAGCAACATCGTTAGCTTACTGTCCCTGCAAACGAAAAGAGTCACGGGTCAGGGGGTCATGCCTGTACGGGATCTGGACATGGTCCTAACCGTAGGGCTGATGTTTGGGGTTATACTTGTGGGATATGTATTTTGGGTTGTATTAGTGGGGGATGTGTTTGGGATCTAAGGTTCACTGTAAAATGGGACAGCAGTGTCTGATATCTGTTGATTATTTTCTGATGTATGTATTTTATTAATCCATATTTCGTAATCGAATTGTGTTCCTGTGTGTGGCAGCAGATCTATCTCTCTCTCTCTACATTACATCCATTCTGTTCATTCCTGCTAAATTTAATGAAATGTTCACATTTATTATTTATTCTCGCTCGATCTCACACAGGAGCTTGTCCAAGATCCACCAGATCTTGAGATCCAGATTTTATTACGTTTAAAATTCATTAGGTTAATTAGGGGACAGGAACCGGAACCAGAACAGGAACCAGAGTACATATAAAACAGCATCTGTTACTGAGAGTGCACTGAGCAGTGGTGTTTGGGGTGGTGTTTGGGATCGTACTTGTAGGGGATGTGTTGGGGTGGTGTTTGGGGTGGTGTTTGGGATCGTACTTGTAGGGGATGTGTTTGGAGCCGTTGACGAGGGCGAGGATGACGTTTCCGAGGTTAGACAGAGATAAGCAGAGACTGGAACTGGTCGGATTCTCACACGATTTATTAAGTTCCTTTACACAGCTTCCCAAATCAATCAGGTGCAGCCGACTCCGCCCACCTGACACTAACACACACACACACACACACACACAGAGACAGTTTAATAAAAATATCATTATTGGATAATCAAATAACTGGACAATTTATTAATACAAATAAATGTTTCTAAATTATTCATTTTATACAACAGCATATTTGTAGTTATTAGTCCCTTCGAAATAAATCCTGTTTGTTTTTAGTATTAATGACTGGATGCCTGTTTCTATTTTTCGATTATAAAAGTAATAAAGTTAGAGAGGGGAATGGTGCAGCTAAACACAGCAGGAAGCTTTATTTTATTATTTAAATGGTTTAATGTTGCCTTTGTTGGCTGAATGTTAATGGCTTCCGTGTCGTTAGTGGAGGTAGTCAGTGGTGTGTGTGTGTGTGTGTGTGTGTGTGTGTGTGTGTGTGTGTGTGTGTATAATCAGTCAGACCCAGTGTGTGACCTTTCTCTCTGATACACGGCCTATCAGGATCCTGTTACTGTAACACAGCGACCCTGAAGCACGACCACATATCACACTGATAACACTGCAGCTCCAAACACCATGTATGGAAATGAGGAGCATGCATGAGATCTGGCAACCCCAACACTCGCTGTCGTGTCACAGCGGGGAACCGTTAATTGTAACTGGAATTACACATACATGGTCCCTTCTCATTGCATTATTTTCCATAAAGGATTTACTATTGTGATTGATTTATTGATTATTATTATTATTATATTACTCACTCCCTCCTTTACTGGTTTTCTCCATGCGATACTGGTAGATGTGGAGGGTAAAGAGCATGTGGGAGTTACGATGTTCCTCCTCATCGTACTCCGTCCTGCTGCTGTACCGAGCTGCGATGGCGGCGTCCAGGTAGAACGCGGCTCTCTCCGGCGTGGGCGCTCGCAGCTCGCTCTGGTTCTGTAGCTACAGCGGACAAAACTGATCTTAATTATTGCTTCATTTGACCTTAATCAATTCATCTGCTTTGTGTGTTTACTATGACCTGACGCTATAGGAATTACCCTGGATATCACGATAGGATACAGAAACACAAACAGCTTGGATGGAAATTGGGTTGGAGATTGAATCTGCTGTGCTTCGTTAAAGTGAGTGTGAGCAGAGAGTTAAAGTCTGGATTGTTGGGCCAATTTTATGATTAAAGCAGATTTAAAGGATTACACACATTATTTATCAGCAGCACTAATCCCTGATTTATCTCCCAATAATCCTTAAATGGGAACAAACTTCGCTCACAGCCAAAAAGCGCAGACGTAACCGTATTCAATTACCAGTTATTGTACTTCAGAGATGATGAAATAACGAGCAGGAAGCAAAGCAGTGCTAATTACAGAATTATAAATCCTCACTTTATTCAAACATTATTAAACACTTTGATTCCATTAAAGTCAGTTTTAGTTAAATAGTACTCTTAGTTTGATTTCAAAAGGTTCTTATGAATACAGTGTGAGAGGAACTAACAGACCATCAGACTCCTGACCTGCATTCCACAGATGGGATCCTCACACAGGTAAACACCGGGCGACTGGCCGTCCTGTAAACTCCCCATGGCCACATCCGACAGAAGGTCCTTCAGGTTCTCATCTTTTCCCCAAACCTCAACGGCTGAGACTCGTACAGAAAAGCGAGCACCTGTCTTTTCCTTCCGCTCGTTAATGATCTTAAAGAGCCAGGAGATGGCACAGGGGATGATGCCCAGGTTCTGCATGGAGTCGTCCTTCCCTATCATGGTGTACGTCTTACCTACACACACACACACACACAGACACACACACACCTGTTAATAAAGTGTTACTAATGACGTTTCTGGCCTTCTGTGATATCTTACATTTTTCCATTATTATTATTCCACATGAGGTTTGGGTGAAATTACTCACTGTTTCTTTATTCAGATATAAATCGAGTCTCACACAAAAAAAGATCACTAAAAATACACTAAAATGTTCTGAATGTGTAGAATTTCATCTGATCTATAATAAATATTAAATCTTATTTTTAAAAAAACATAACGTAGATTTAATTTAAAAAAACAAAACATGAAAGCAGATTTACTCTGAAGTATTAACATGCAGGTCTGGAAACAGAACAGGAGATACGTGCCAGGCGTACACACACACACACACACACACACACACCATGTGCCAACACTTGGCATCATCACCACACAGAGCTAGCAGATGCCAGCAGAGACTCAAGAACTTATATTTCAGTCCTGATACAAAACTGGATATGTGCTCAGCAAACATCCTGATTATCATGTGCACTATAGAGTGAGGAGAGTGATTTGGGACACAGCCACAGTGTTTATGTGTACTACATAGTCAGTGAGGAGAGTGGTTTGGGACACAGCCATAGTGAACTGATGATGATTGATGATGAGGTTCTGTGGATGGCTGAAACTTAATTTAATCAGAGGATAAGAAAAATCTCAATTACAGAACCATTTTAGGTGGGTTTGCACACACACACACACACACACACACACACACACACACACACACACACACACACTATTAAACTGTCCATCAGAATGATTGTTTCTGACTGAGTTACATTCAGTCACATAACGCTATCGGACTAATCTCACTGACACAGAGACTGTAATCAAATCTACAGATTTATTTATATAGAAATTGTAGAAATGTTTAGATATTGACTTTAATTTCTGATAAAAATCAGTATCAAACCCATATACTATAAAATAAAACTATAAATACTGATTCTATGGGATAAAATATTGATATTATTATATAGGTGTTGATGGTATGTTAATGAGAATAAACTCTGTTATTGGAAAAAGAGAAAATAATTTAAAAATAAGTTTATTAGTAAATATGATTCCCTCTAGTTATGTTTATTAATTTAACATTAAACGTGAGTCTGCATACACACACACACACCTCTAGTATCTCCTGCATTAAGCTCACTTAAACTATAAGGACAAATTTAAATTAAAACCCTAATTACACAGGTAAGTCCAGCAGCGAACCTTTCATTAATTACCTTCACTATTTATTCTAATTGCAGCTCTGGATTAAGGTGGTACCCCATGTTGTAATGTTTCTTACCCAGCTTGGCATGACCGAGGCAGAACACACACCCATCCGCTCCATTCACCACAGACTGAATCACTTCAGCTACAGTTCCTGCACAAACCTCGGCCTGCAACACAACACAACACAACATAGAATAAAATCACAAACACACACACACAGAGCAGATTTTGGGGACGGTGGTCTGTACTGACCTGTGAGGCATCGTGTGAGAAGGCGGAGTCAAAGGTGAACATTTTGGGCGGAGCAGGAGCGGAGGCTCCTCGTCTCTGAGTCGGGTTTGGGTTAGAACCAGAAGTGGGGTCCATGATGGACACCTGCTTTTTACGAGGGTCCACTTTGAGGAAGGAGCTGGACTCTGCAGGACCGGAGAGTGAGACGGGACAGACCCTCAGCATGACCTTCACCTGCAATCAAACCAATCAATCAATCAATCAATCAATAAAGAGTGGTGATAGTGTTTATATATACATATATAAATATATATATATAGTGTTTAAGAGTGGTTATAGTGTTTATATGTGTATATATACAGTTTAGTGTTCATTCTTAATAATGAAATCTCCATCAGCATTTTTTTCCCCAGACTGAAAATAAATAAGCTTTTAGTTTTAGTTTAATTTTATATTTATTCTGAGCTGCTGCTGTAAGATTCTGTGACCTTTTTATGTCATAAATTCTTTAAACTCTCATGAATTATTCACACAGTAACACCAAGCAGCTAATTAACATGGAAACGACATTTAAAATGAATTATAAACAGCTTAAGGATTAAGATCATCAGATTCCTAAGCTCTGCAGGGTTTGCACGTTTTGTACAGAATAGTTTTGGATTGATTCCACTGTGACAAATGATCAACAGTCCCCCCATTCACACACACACACACACACACACACACACACACACACCCCGTTTTCTTTCCTTATGATATCAGGACACGCCCACTCCCGCATCACGCTCTAACAGGTGTATGGGATGATGCAGGTACGAGATCCTCACCTTCCCCAGTCCTGGATTATCTCTCACTTTACTGACTGCACGGAGCAGACAGGGTGGAGCTGGGGGCGGAGTCACCTGCAGGATTCCACTGAAGTTTGTAGGAAACAGCGGTGGGGCCAGTGGTGCGGTGGGCGGCGACTTCTGTTTCTTCTTCTTGGAGGAGAGATTTAGCTTCTGTGCAGCTCTGAGTAAAGAGAGAAGAAAAGATTAAATCATATACGGTGCTGCACCAGCGCCCCCTACTTAGCCCTGCTCTGGACTGGGCATCTGGTCGCCCCCGCTGCGAATTCCAAAGTGAGCTCCAGAACCTCCATGATCCTGAGCAGGGTAAGGAATGGTTCCAAATAACTTAGGAACTAGAGCGAGCAGTTATAAGAAGGTAAGAGCCTAAACATCTGGAACTGAGAGAGCTTTGTTGCTCCTGCATATAAAACATCTGGGCTACAGAGGACAGAGCCTGTCATCACTGATCTGTTATTGATCCAAACTGTGATGCCATCAGATCAGTCAGATTTAATGTAAGAGCTTCATAACATTACACAATGAAGAGGCAAACGATCACATCACAGAACCCTGATTCCATCCAGATGTTGGGGTAAAGGTGCTGAGCCAGGCTGTGACCTTACCCCTACAGATGTTTGGACCACATGAGGGATGTGAAAGTGAAAACCACTCTGTATCATAACATACACATCTAAGATCAGGGTGTGTGAGAAAAGCATGCCCTCATGAACAAGGCTGCATTAGGTTGACGTATTTATGATTTTACGACAAAACACACACACACACACACACACACACACAGACACACACACACACACATTAGTATTGTGTTGTGTTAGCAGAGGCTCTGTGTGAAAGCGAGTTAATGAAGGCTTTCCTCTGCTCTCGTTCTGTACTCCATCAGGAGTAAACAGGAAAAGGAGGAGATAATAAGGAGGAAGATAAAATTATAAAGATAGAACTGGAGCTAGAATAACGGAGGAAAGAACCAGAGAAAACAGAGAAGAAGTGAACATGAGCTAGGGAAAGTGAACGAGGGAAGTGTTTAATGTTAGATTAAGACACTGTAAGTGATTTTTGGCTCTGCTGCTCTGCTTCAGGAGGAACAGATTGTAAATACAATTTTTAAAAAGGGTTTATGGGAAGGACGGTGTGTGTGTGTGTGTATGTGTGTGTGTGTGTGTGTGTGTGTGTGTGTGTGTGTGTGTGTGTGTGTGTGTGTGTGT
>JAUZST010003496.1:0-17114 GCA_034779995.1 Parotocinclus haroldoi | reverse complement strand
CATCTCCCTACTGCATCTCTGGAGCTCAGCCACAGTGATCTTTGGGTTCTTCTTTACCTCTCTCACCAATGCTCTTCTCCCACGATGAGCTCAGTTTGGCTGGACGGCCGGGTCTAGGAAGAGTTCTGGTTATCCCAAACTTCTTCCATTTAAGGATAATGGAGGCTCTTAGGAACTTTGAGTGCTGTAGAATTAAGTGCTGTGCCTTACCACAATTCTGTCTTTGAGCTCCTTGGACAGTTCCTTCGACCTAATTATTCTCATTTGCATTGACATGCACTGTGAGCTGTGAGGTCTTATAAATTACAGGTGTGTGTCTTTCCTAATCAAGTCCAATCACAAGAAGGATAAGAAGAAATGGACAGCTTGTGAGTTAAATATGAGTGTCACAGCAAAAATACTCATGACCATGTGATATTTCAGTTTTTCTTTTTTAATAAATGTACAAAAATGTAGTTTTTTCTATCAAGATGGGATGCTGAGTGTACATTAATGATACATAAAATGAACTTTTCTGATTTTAGCAAATGGCTGCAATGAAACAAAGAGTGAACAATTTTAAGGGGTCTGAATATTTTCCGTAGCCACTGTGTATTTACTGCCCCAGTCTGTTTTCAGCCATGAGCCCAGTGCTAAATGATGGCGTTTTGCAAAACTAAAAAAGTATTGCCAACACATAGAGTACAACAATTACATCTGTGGTGATTAAGATTATTGGCACTACTGCTAGAAATGCAGTACAAATTTAATACATTAAAACAAACTGGTCACTCTGTAAGCAGAATTGTGTTCTACAAAGATCACTTATTGATCCAACAAAGGTATGTTTGCTTCATCTTCTTATAAAACTGAGATTGATGACAAATTTCGTGAAAGCTATAAAATAAGGTTATTGATTTTGCAAAGTGAGATATTATATTTCAAATAATAATGGACTCCAAGATTAAGGACGGCATTGTTCTTGGCCATCAAATCAGACAGGTCAGCAATTACAGTTTGAAGATCTAAAGAAAATAATGTGGAAGGTATTTAGGGATGTTCTTGAGGATGTTCTTACTACATTGTGCTGCTTGACAGCATGCTCAAAACATACAACCTAATTACCATATCATGAACCTATTGTATTACCTTTGCATATTTTCCCCTATATTTTAGGTCAGGCAGTGCTTTGAGTTTGACCCTGACCTTCTGCAAATCTCTGAAGTCAAGATGTCACCTGGTAAAACCTTAGTCAGCGTTGCTAATTTGGGGAGAGTTTCCTACCGGACTGCTTTACAGACACAACAACAATATATCAGACAACATTTTGATTATTCAGTTCCAACTCCAAACACTGTGTTACTGTGTGAACACGATCCTGTTTACACCATTGGAATTCGGCAAGCTCTATATCCTGCTGAAGAAGAGGAGAGATTGAAGGATCTTGGCGCAGACTTCTTCCGCACTAATCGAGGAGGCCTGATAACATTTCATGGGCCAGGACAGCTGGTGTGCTATCCCATTCTCAACTTGGGCTGCTTTAAGAAGAGTGTGAGGTGGTATGTGTGTGAGCTGGAAAGGACAGTCATTAAAATGTGTGCCATGTTCGGAATCAAAGCCTCCACTTCTCCAGACACCGGCGTCTGGGTTGGAAACAAGAAGATATGTGCAGTTGGTAATTGTTTATTACACCCATTTCCCAGTGTTACACAAGGAATGTGAAATCTTAGTGTGTGATAACACTGTCAAAAATACAGGTTTAAAAGGTCATTTAAAACGCAAGATGGAAATAAATGCGCAAGTTAGAAAATATAAAGCTAGCTACTCATATACTGTTTGTTTCACATTACATTGAAATTAAGATTGGATAAGGTGCTGTTCTCTGTACAGTCATGTTTGTTATTGTATATGCTTGTTCAAATTATATAATTCTTGTCAGAATTATTTAATCCCATTTTGACAATACCTCATGCATGCGTTTCAACACAGAGAGATACATATATACAAGTCACTATAGTACATATAAACTAGTAGTTGACAAAAAAAAGAACTCATCAGGAGTTGATGGAGTAAAGTTAAACTTTATATGTAAGAATGTAATAGTGATATATGTCAGTGATTACAATATTAGAGTATAAAGGATACGTTTATTGGAGAGAACTACAGTTTAAGGGTGGCTCTAGTTGGGCTGCCTCTAGCCTGGATACAAATGGGATATAGTTGAGCACTGTAGACATACAGGTTGTTTATGGCATATAAGCTCAGATATGGTGCACCTGGGCCTGTGGATCCTGCAAACTCATAGATTCCCAAAGCTTAAGATGAGGTCCTTTTCTGAAATCAGGAAACAGGTACATTCAGATAACAGGGTTTGACTCTATGATACACAGTCACAGTACAGCACATTTTCTGCTGCTGTTTGTCTGAGATTCCATGCCTATACGCTTTAAATTATAAACGTGTTAGGAGCGAGTGTGGCTGAAATTTTGAAAAAGTCTATTGAGATTTGTAGGTAGTAACATTTTCTGGGATAATGCACATCAGATTATTATGATGTCTGTTATTAAACAGCATCTCTAAAACCAGGGACTGTGTATGGTTGCCATAATTAAAGTTAACATGAAAATAAGAATGCGGTTTTTTTTTTTGCTTTGTTTTATGTCAGGGCTGCATCACCAACTTATTGTTGTATGTTGTGTTTCCTTATTTTGTATCCGTTTTTGTGGTTTTTATATAATGCATGTTCTGTTGTGCTTTATTTACTACCTATGCTTGTGTGTTTCTCAGGTATCCATTGTGGCAGATACATTACATCTCATGGTTTGGGACTGAACTGCAACACTGATATGAGCTGGTTTGAAAACATTGTGCCCTGTGGGATCGTGGGAAAAGGAGTCACCTCGCTCAGTCGAGAGCTGGACCGGGAGGTCACGATCCGAGAGGCTGCTCCAGTCTTACTACAAGCTTTTAGTGAACAGTTCAACTGCACTCTGATTAATAACAACACAGAGAGAAAACAGACTTCATAATAATAATAATAATAATAATAACACAGACAAAACAGACTTGCAGTCCATAAACATGAATGCGTTAAATTAAGCATGTTCCTGCAGTGGTAACTGGTAATTGAATAGTATGGTCCCCTATTCATTTCAGTACAGGTTGTAAATGCACTTGCCAATGCATTATCCTTCAGGAACTGTGGATCCAGGCGCTTGCATCTTGTTGTTTTATGTCATGGAAGAATAATTTGAGAAAAGCTGAAATATGCCATGCTGAAGACATGTTGTGCGTTAAGAGTGAGATCACGATAATAGCATTGGTTTTGATGCTTTACGTGTGAATACACGGTCAAATGTCTAGAAAGACAATTACTGAAATGTAAATGGTCACTGTAATACAAACAAATCACCTGGTATCAGAACATAATTTACCTTCTGTGAGGCACGAACACTAGTGCATTTCTTTCTCAACTTTTTTTTTTAGGATTTACTAAAAAAAACTTTGAGGATAATACAGTTGCTTGTGTCTTACTAAGTTTTGCTAAAATGGGTGAAGATGACACTGCAGTTTAACCAGGACAGTTTTGCTTAAATGTCCAGGTGAGCATCCTTTAATGGCCATCTGATCATTGTTTGTTACCTTAAATAAGGCCCGAACAATTAAAATAAAGAAAAATGTGAAATAGAAATCTGTCTCTTAACTTTAGATGCTGTGGCCATAAACAGCCAATCAACAATGTGTTTTGAAAGACTAATTTTTTGTCTTCCCACTGCCTGCATATTCTCTCTAACCTGTTAGTATTGTATACGTCATTACTATATGGTAGCATTCTTTAAATCTCATCCGTACCTTTTGCGTTGGTGTTGGAGTGCGTGAGAAACTGTGATTATAATGGAGAGGTTCTTGGTCATGACTTGGTCATTGCTTATGTAAG
This sequence comes from Parotocinclus haroldoi, assembly GCA_034779995.1. Lineage (NCBI taxonomy): Eukaryota > Metazoa > Chordata > Actinopteri > Siluriformes > Loricariidae > Parotocinclus > Parotocinclus haroldoi. The sequence continues at coordinate 13,198 of JAUZST010003496.1, read as the reverse complement.
CTTGATTAATTGTCTGCCAAGCCTCGTGAAATGGCAGTTCTGTAGAGGGACTTGCTGCCCATGACTTATTGGCCTGATGTTATCGTGGTTGTTGCTGTGGTGCAGAATAAACAAGCAGCACAAACCCCAGGCTGAATTCCATTACTCGTCCCATCATTTTTCAAGGATGTACATCATGAAAGATATAAACCGAGCCCCTTCCATGCTATAACTGGCAAATTATTATAGAATCACCACGTTTAGAGGATGTTAACCCTTTCTGTCCTTTGTAATAAATAAACAACAGACGTGGCACAAAACTATTATAGTTTAATAGCTGAACATTCTGTCTTTGAAAAGTGTAGCTATTTAATGCAATCAACAAATAAACAAAAAAATGCATGACAAATGTATGTAAATGTTTCAAAATGAAAGATTGGAAGGGATTCGCATATTTCTTCCTCTACGGTGAATAATATCATTACATGATTCAAGGAGTATTAAGGAATGTTAATATTTCATTCAGTAAAAAGGTAAAGGCATAACCCTAAACCGAATGCCCATGATCTTTGTTCTCTCAGACGGCAACGTTGTCAATCTGTCAACTGTCAATCAGTAACAGCTAATGTAATCACATGGGCATGAAATGGAAAATATGTCATGCAGTACAATACTGAGTTACATTTACAAATGCCACTTATATCGTTACTGTGCAAAAAAGAAGCCCCCTGTTAAACATGTCCGAAAGTATTATCGATTTCACTGGGCTCAGAAGCATCTAGGATGGACAGGCCAATTAGATTCCAGATCTTTTTTAAATAATTATTTGCATTTTTTTGTAAGAAATGGATGCAGTGTGGTCCTGGCCAAAAGATAAAAAGGACCATCCAAGTATAAAAAAACAATTATATTTCATCTCTCATGGTATGCATCTGTGACAGTGACCTTGGCAAAAGTCATTTACACGTATGTTAATGCCAGCATTAATGCAGATTAGTACACTGGGTTTTAGAGTAACAAATGCTCCGATCCATGAATTTCGTAACAAGATAATGCAAAGCCAAGCCAAACAAAAGTTATATAATATGAAGATGGCAAAGCATCTGGACAGAAATATGTCTTGAAGAAAGAAAATGCTAAACAAATAACAACACTAGTCGATGTTTGTGACAGAAATGGGTTTGGTAAAGTAATTTTTCAGGATGATAATGCATTTTGCCACAGTAAGGAATAAGCAATAAGGCTTTTCTTCAGTAAAGATATTTAAACTCAACGATTTGGAGTTGGAGTCTCAATCTGTTTGAAAACTGGTCCATGACAAGGCTCCACCCTGCAAGGAAGGAAATCCTGCAAAACTAGAAATGATGTAACCAGAATGATGTAAACAACAACAAAAAAAGTTTTTCATTAGTGAAGTCCATGGCTGAATTCATGCTGATATGAAAGCAAGATGAAGAATAGTATGTTAGGGTTTCGTCCCGGAGCGTTCCACTGTCCTCGCGGAATGCCATTACAGAGTGATCGGTGAGGCGATTTATAAATGGTCCTTCATTTACGACCTGATTACGAACAGCTGCTTCTCCTGCTATTTAAGTGCGGATTCTAGCACTGTCTACTGCCAGGTTGTCTGATTCCATTCGCGCACGTGTTACACCCCTGTAAGGGGAAACTGGTAAAAACTAAAACGAGAGACAGCGTTGCTGACCAAGTTTAGAGTGTAATGAATAAACCGTCAGTAACACGCGCCCCCTACAAGGCGGATCCCGGAAGACAAAAGCAAACAAAAAACAATCAGAAAACCCTACTCTGTCAAACTAGTAGATTACTGATATTATAAGGAACTATAAGATAAATAACAGTAATGGACCCGGATAAGCAATGTAACAATGTTTATTAACATCATCAAATAAAACCATCCCCATTACAGTATGGTCAGCTGGTAACGTCCCGGGGCTAATAGTGCCAAAGGATACGTATGGGGAAAACCCCTGAGGTAATCTAGCATTAGGGATAGATTGAGGGTTTCCCATTCCGTACTTGATCACTCCCACTCGAGCTTGACTGCAGCCTGAAAGCGCTCTCCGATTGAGACGTGCCCTGGCTTGGTTTCTCTGTGCTCCTCGCACATTTGGCCACACTCTAGCCGGCAGCCCACTCTAAATTAGACGTGCCCAGGCTAGAGTCTCGCCACCCGACTGCGCGCTTTTAACGAGCCGCGTCCCGGTGTGGCTGTCACGTGCTTTATCGCGCTCGCTGCACCTCTGTCCACTGGCACTTCGGCGTTTTTGCAATTTACTCACAACCTGGCCAGCTGGGCAGGTCGGTGATTTAATGCACGCGACACAGCTGTGCACTTTATTCCCTTTTTAGTCCTTCTTTAGTTCTTTTTAGGTCTTTTTCCATGTTTATCCTTTTTAATAGTTAATATATATTGTTTCCCCATTCTTATACGCCATAGGATTTCGTCTATCCCGCATCCTTGGGTCCTAACACCCAACTCATAACACAGTATAGTACTAATTGTGAATTTTTGGTTGATGATCCCATCAGAGTTTCCTCTATTTGATATGGAAAGATATTTTTATATGATTCATTTTAATATATTAAAACTTGACGCTTCATGTAGTTAGAGTTCAGCTATTCTGGTCATATCTTTGTGATGAAAAAAGCTGACTGAACATGTGCGGTGATTACACCATTTGGACGTAGCAATCTGTTCTTTCTACTCTTCAAACATACCTTTCTCTATAGATGTCAAAATTTATAAATAGTTGTACTAATTTTGCATGCTTCATGATGCACAGTATCTAGTGTTTTTGTCATGCTTTGAATGAAAGTGATGATATTCACTGCAGTACACAGCCCGTCAGAAATGGCTGGCTGCTTGTTTCCCGGCTAAAACTATCCGTATCAGTAGTTACAGACTGTAGCCACTTGATGGCGATGTTCTAAAAGCAGCCAGCATCCTTTAATTCCTATAACTATACTGCTCACAAAAAATGTGAAAAAATATATTACGTTATTTGCTTTTTATTTACTTTATAGGATTAATTTATTTTGAGTAGCAATTAGCTAGCCCACCACCAACACAGTCAGCCGTGTTTGAAGGAGGAAAGGACTGATGTGGGGATCATCCACCGGCAAAAATGACCCGTACCCACACCTCTGTTGGACCGGTGCCCCATTCAGCATAAGCAAAATCAAAAGACACGGCAAAAAATGAAGGGGAAGGGCACTAGGTCACTTATTCAGTATTACTCTAAAGTCCCACACAAACCTGTACCAACTGTACAACACAGCATGGTAGTAAATGGTCCCTAAGTACTCTTACTACAGCTGTAAGCTGTAAAATTTTTATCAAGATTTTTGAAAGTGATAGTATTTAAAATGATATTTGTATTATTTAATATCTATTGCTTACATGACTTACACATGGGGTACTGTACATATACAGTAGGTTGCATTAGCATTAACACAAATTTATGCAAAGGTTTAGGCACTCCTGGTTAAATCCCATGTATTTTTGACTTCCCTAAATGTAAATAACAACAATATTTGCAGAAATTCAGCTTATATGTAACATTCTAGAAATGATATTGTTTACAAATGTGTAATAATATATATACACGCATAGGCTACTTTGTTAGCACCTTTTGCCTTTAGAACTGCTTTAATTCTTTATGGAATAGATTCATCAAGGTGCTGGATCACATAGTTGCTGCAGAGTTGTCAGCTGCAGATCCATGACGCAGAATCTCCTGTTCCATCACAGCCAAAAGGTGCTCTATTGGATTGAGAGTTGGTGATTGTAAAGGCCCTTTGACTACAGTGAACTCACTGTCATGTTAAAAAAACATTGAGATGATTTGTGACATTATTCTGCTGTAAGTAGCCATTAGAAGATGGGTACACTGTGGTCATAAAATGATGGAAATGGTCAGTGACAATACTCAGATAGGCTGTGTCCTTTAAATGATGCTCAATTGCTATTAAGGGGCCTAAAGTGTGCCAAGAAAATATCCCTAGCCATTACACCAGCAGTGGTAGCCTGAATCTCTTGTACAAGGCAGGAAGGATAATGCTTTCGTGTTGCTTACCTCAAATTCTGACTTGCCACCTGAATGTTTCAGTAGAAATCAACACTTAAACCTGTTAGGGTTCGTGCTGCGAACCTGTTTGCGTTGTTATTTTCTTTTTGTTCAGGCTGATTTAATTTTTATTTCCTTTTCCTTTTTATGGGCTCGTTCGCGGTACCCCGGCTCCAATAGGCGCTGTTGTTTGGCCCCCGGCATGGAAGCTGCTCCTGGACCCTTTAGCACAGAGCCATTATGGTGGTACCATGACCCCCACCGTCGCCATGGGACCCCCTTTGCTCCAGCCCGTTCGCGAACCCCTGAGACCCTGTCGCCCTGGACCTTGACTTAACGGATCCCAGCGGATCCCAGTGGATCCCAGCGGACCCCTGGACTGCTATGGAGTGGACCCCTTGGCCCACCATGGGACTCTGGACTCCGGGCTCTACGCCCCACCGAACTCGTGTGTGGACTCGTTTTCACCTATCGTTTAAATGCCTGATTTATGTGGTTTTTAGTTAATAAATGTTCTTTAGTTTTCCCCGTATTTGTTGTCTGTCTGTGGATTCTGCATTTCGGGCTCCGGTTTTAAAACCCGATAGGGATCCTGGGGAATTACCAAGACCAGGAATGGTCTTGCGAGATCTTCGGGATGCCACATCGTAACAAAACCAGGCAACATTTTACAATCTTCTATTGTGCAATATCTGTGGGTCCATGTACTGTAAATCAAAGCCTGAGCCAGCTGACACGAATGACTCCATTTGTTCTATATGTTTATTGACATTATAGTCCCAGCAATTGATATTATCCTCCCAACAAGTACCAGAAATATAGTTGAGCAGCAATATACTGAACAGGGCTTCAGCAGTCCTTATACACTCTATATCCAAAGGTTTGTGGACAGCTAAGATTGCAAGCAAAACATGTGTAGTTGTATAGAGTCTCAGAGCATGACAAGAAACTAATGAACTCACTTATTGGGAAGTGTAAACATATGAAAGTGAGAGTCGTTTTTTGAGACTCAAATATTCTAGTGGATTTCCTCTTGGGCAATTCACACAGATCCTCATCTACAGTAATATCAACATTAATCTTTTATATCCCAGTCAGGTATCTTCAGATCACATTGTTCCTCTTTAAACAAACCACAGCTGCATACATGTACAATTCAGAACAGAGTGGTCTGTGAATAGCTGGCGTTAATATAATTCACCGTTTTCAGGTGTCCCAGAACTCTACTCGCACTTTAGTTGAACCTAATGGAGCTTGACACTGCTCATGAGTTTTCTAATGGCACTCAGTCATAGAGGCTGGTTCTATTTCAATATCACACACAGTGTAATCACAGGGGCCTATGCCCTAAGGCTCGCTATGATGGGCAGTTTAATAAAATTGTCTATGGTACAAGGTGCACAATGTGAAGATCAGAAACAGAAGTCTTGAATCTTCCTGTACCGCTTCTGTTGAATTCGACAGTTGAATTCGACCACCCTCTCCATTGCCAGAAAGAGATTAGACATCTAAACCACAATTTTCACACAACAGATTTAGTCAATAACTTAATCGTATAATTTATATGCATGCATAAAAAATTAGAAAGGTCTGAGAGTGAGTAGAGAATCTGATTTCCTCTAGTAACCAGAAGCAAAGATATGAACAAAAAGATTATCTCAGTCTTTAGGCCAAAATGTAAGGAGTCCTATCTCACACGCCCGTGTGAGTCACCGTTCTCATCGAGTGCAGGTACAGAGAAATCGGTGAGGCGGTTTATATCCCGTGATTGATTGGCGATGTGATGACGAACACCTGGAGGATCCGTTATTTAAGTGAGGGTCTTAGCATTGTTCGGCGTCACGTCGTCATACTCAGTACGCCTCAGGCCGCGGCGCAACACATAGACGTTTTTGTAGTTTGGAGAGCCTTTTTGCTCTGCCTTTTTAGTTATTTCCCCATTCCTGTTATACGGCATGGGAGACCCCACTTCTCGTCCTTTTCCATCTTAAAGACGAGCTCGCTTTTTAGGATCCTCCTACCTCCCTCTCCGCTTTGTACCAGCATGCTGTGTCTCTAAACATCTGTGTCAGTCATTGGGCTGTTACACGTGGGTGTCAGCCCCTCTTGTGAGATTGCGACCTTCTCTGGCCTCATCTTGACCCCGTCTCTTAGCGGTCTCTGTCACCCGAGCCTAGGCAGCTAGGCAGCATGGGCCCCATCAGGACCCCTAAGAAGGGGACCTCGCTTGAATTAATGGCGTGTCACTGGAGACACGCACCGATCAGGTCCCCAATCACAGTCCCTTTCTGAAGGCATACCTGTCGTGGAAGACATCGGTGGATGGTCTCCCCATGCCATTCAGCATGTCCACAGGCAGGGGGAAGACCTTTGCCCCGCCCCATGGGCGAGTCCCCCGGCCCCAGATCCCACCTTGGTGCCACGACACGGCCGAGGTGTTCAGCCACACTCACGCCCACCCCAAGTGTCCAGCCCCACCAGGGGGTGGGCCGCCAGGCAAAACTTGCCTTCCCCCACGAACCCTGTCCCGCTTGGCGAAAGACAGCGCCACCGGGTCACCCTGTTCCAAGGGCTCTACTGCCGCCCATCCAGGCCCACCGATCACCCAGCGTGCCCTGCCCTACACGGTCCACCAGGGAAGCACTCAGTACCTGGCTGATGGGCGTCACATTCTGGACCCCACCCTGATAGGGGAGTTCCAGCACAACTGAGCCGCTGCCCTTGGGCCATCAGGAGCGCCTGCTGGGGGCGGAGGGGGTACTGTTAGGGACTGTGGTAACCTAGTGGTTAAGGCACTGGACTCTGGACCTGATGGTCCTGGGTTCAAATCCCACCTTTGCCAAGCTGCCAGAGTTGGGTCCTTAAGCAATGCCCTTAACCCAGAATTGCATGGACTGTAAGACTGTATCAGCTGTAAGTCGCTCTTGATAAGGGCGTCTGCTAAATGCTGTAAATGTTAGTCCTCATCGAGTGCAGTTACAGAGCAATCAGTGAGGCGGTTTATATCCCGTGATTGATTGGTGACACCTGGAGGATACGTTATTTAAGTGAGGGTCTTAGCATTGCTCAGCGTCACTTCGTCATACTCAGTACACCTTTTCTCGCATCCGCGGCGCAACTGGTAGACGCCAGCGATAGAACTACGATTTGCGTCTATTTCTACGCTTAGTCGGTGACATCCCAGGGCTTTTCGTGCTGACGGATGAGTAAGAGGGAAATCCCTGAGGTAACGTAGCTGCTAAGAGAAGTGACAGGGTTTCCCGATGCCTTTTGCCTCACTCCTTGCTACCGTGTAGCATCACTCCGTTTGGTTGGCTGCTCTGTTTGGGACGTGCCCCGAACGGGGCGTTCCAGAGATCCTCCGTGCCACTCAGAGCTTTATTGTGCTCACCAGCTCACGCCAGCTGTGTTTCCCATTCCCATTTGGGACGCATCAAAGCTGCGTGAATTTACCCTTTCTTCTGTTTTTGTAGTTTGGAGAGCCTTTTTGCTCTACTTTTTTAGTTATTTCCCCATTCACTGGAGTGCATTCATTCTCGGTTTCTTGGGTCCTACACCACATATCATAACACAAAATAGTAACAGTTGAAACAAGGACAACATTGGTTACACATTAAACTAAGTAAAGTGTATCTACATTTATTAGTAGCTTACCTAGATAACCTTGGTTCAAACTATAGACTGAACTTGCTGCATGGAGGACAATAAGTGAACTTACAGAACCCTGAATAGACTGTGATATACAGAATGTGCCTCTGAATTCTGGTATAGGCTCAGAACCTCCTGTGGCCCTGACAACCATAAGTAAGAGAAAAGTGTATAGTTGTTATTATGGCGTTGCAGTCCATTTGTCTTTATTAGGTTTCTTGAAATTCGTTAACAGTTCCATTTTATTTGGATGATGCAGCATGCTGTTCCCATGCCCTCATAAACAAGGAAGAAGACTGAAGATTTGTACAGTGATATTGAACTAACAAAGTATATAGGAATGAGTTTTACACCAGATGTGACAAGGCACGACTGTTAACATGAAATATGTATCATGTTCAGAATATTTGCGTGATTGTCTCTGTTACATGTTCACAGTGGCATTTCACTGGCAGGCAGGAAAATTCTTAATGTCTGAACATTTTTGGAAGCAGTTCAAATTTAGAACTTAAAAGAAAATTACTATTTCTCAACAGTTTTTGACGAACACCATGACATGACCCTTCAGTAGCTTGACAGAAGACTCCCATGGGATTTTGAGTGGTGGAGGTAGAGAATAAGAAAATGATGTAAGATTTAGGCTTCCATTTTTATGCATGCAAATAGTCTGATTTACTGTCGAACTGCTGACAGTGAGGCTCATGTGATTCATGCTCTGTTTCTCACTCACTTGCACAACACATACACAAATAAATGCACATGTTCACTAGCCATTTGCAATTCAGATTGATTTTATCATACTTCATACATATATCCTACACATAAATTACTACACTCTTCTTAAATTTCAATTTAAAGGGTATTTGTCGAGATAGGTGAGTGCTAACGAATAATGTATTATTAAACTTAAATAAGGCACATCAAAGAAGTGTTAATAAGGATTTCAGGATTCCTGAAAGGTAGGACATTTTTTTATTCTATTCAATAATTTCCTCTTCATTGGTCCCATTAGGAAACCTGTATATTCAGAGTACATTTATTCATACATTGTGTATTCAACTGTAAATTAGTTTCAAGATCTTGGGCCATGTATATAATTGTTTAAGCTAAGCTTAGCTATATACATGTAAATAAATACCTAAGACTATGAGAATGGACACAGAGTTCAATAATAGGGATCCTCTTTCTACCATAAATGTCCAAGCTGAACATTATGGACATTACACTAATTTTAATTTTAAACATTTTTTAAATGATTACATAGTCTGATCCTCTGGGCAAAGTTCTGCTGGGAAACTTTGAATCCTCTCATTCATGTAGATTCAGTACCAACGATTTAAACATTGTTGCAGACCAAGTACACCATCACCACATATAACATATCAGTGGTGTTCCCTAATGCCGCTGAATCAATAAACTGAAATATGCAAATTCATTCTCACTAAGAAGGACTATTTCTATTTCTACAAACAGTTATTTCTGAATTTATTATAGGCAATGCAACAATTAACAGAAGAGCTGAATTGATACAGACTCTTTTTAAAAATATATATGAAATGTTGTAATTAAGGGCAGCACGGTGCCTCAGTGGGTCGCACCACTGCCTCACAGCGAGAAGGTCCCAAGTTCAATCCCAGGGTGGATCAGTCCTTTTTGTGTGGAGTCTGCATGCCCCCCCCATGTCTGTGTGGGTTTACTCTGGGTACTCCGGTTTGCTCTCACTGTCCAAAGACATGCATGGCCCTGTGTGTGACTGTGTGCATGTCTGTGTGTGTGTGATCTACGATGGATTGGAGTCCCATCTAAGATTGTTCTTGCCCTTCCGCACTGGCTAGCCCGCAACCCCGTGTGGATTAAGCGATAGATAATGAATTAATGTTGTAATTAGAAATGTGGCACACCCAGTTTGATTATTAGTGTAGATAATATGGTCTAGATAAAACACACTGTGCATGGTAAAAAAGAATCTTCCAAGGTTGTGTGGATTTCTGCCGAACTATTTTTCAAGTGCTATTATGAAAAAATGGCACATTTAGGAATGTATGTGCGCATGTCTATAAATTACATTCACAAGGTAAAATACATCCGTATGGAAACAAAAATCTGAATTTTATACAGTTTTCTACCTCTTCATTAGATACAACTTTCTAGTACCAGGCTTGGTTTTTACCTTTAGAAATGCATTAATTCTTCATGGCATGACAGTTACTACAGATTCATCCATGATGCAAATCTCCTGTTCCATCCAGTGTGGTCTTATGCTGCTGTAGCCCATCTGCTTCAAGGCTTAATGTTATGGGTGTTCAATGATGCTCTTCTGCACACTCACATGCCTTTCTATAAGCACAAACAAGTCAGCCATCCACATCTGATCTCTGGTTTCAACAAGGAACGTTTGCCCAGAGATCTGCCTCTCACTGGATATTTTCTGTTCATTCGCTGTAAGCCCTAGAGATGGTGCTGTGCATGAAAATCCCAGTAGATCAGCAGTTTCTGAAATACTCAGACCAGCCCATCTAGCCTTAACAACCATGTCACATTTAAAGTAACAGAATGTTATTATTATTATTATTATAATTAATAATTTTTTTCTTCTTCTTATTATTATTATTGTGTTATTGTTTATTGTTATTATTGTGTTATGCTGCCTTGTAACAGGTGTATCTAACAAAGGGGGCGAGTGTATATTCATTAATTTCATTGTACATGTTTATACTGTTGTTGCTTGAAAAAACCTTCTTTTGCAAATCAATTCAGATAATTCAGCCAATGCCACTCGTCCCTTTCTACAGCCAGCAAGCATGTACTAAACTCCCACAGTGTTTCTAACTCAAACCTGTAACATTTCTAAACTTACTTGGCATTAAACCCACTGTTAATTGTCAACTAGCTTACATTGGCTAGATCTACTGAAATGTGGCTAAATAGCATTATGCATGTTGAGAGTCAATTTAAAGACAAAATCCCAGTTTTAATGGATTCATTCAGGTCATTCATTCAGACCTTGTTCCACATGGAAGGTGCTGGATTCAAAATTGAGCATGGGATAGTTGATTCATTGACGTTACTCGTTGGAAAGGATTAGGTATCGGTATTTATGTAATGTACTAAACATTATGATAAGTTGCACTCATTTCTTTGTGATAAAGGTGGATAGTTAAACTGTGCTAGCATAAAAGTTCCAGTCTATTGCATTATTTGCAACACTTTCTTCATTAGATCATGGATATATTCCTTAGGTATTATTGGGCACCATGCAATGCTCACAATACCTTTTGGCATTTGTTTTTTTAATTTGGATTTGTTCCAACACTCTAGGTGACCACACTATTGCATCACTTCTCTGTCTTCTGTGGGAGGTGACGTTTTTGAGGCATTAGTACCCGAGCAGTCAGCCGTGGGATTAAGGTTCTGCTTGGCCTGGGTCCAGTAATTGGACTGTTGCAATCGAGCCCTCTGGTCATGGTCAGGGTTGAGCAGCCTGTCAATCAAAGCTATAGGCCAGCAGTTTTAGTATTTCAGAGATTTGGCAATAGAATTTGAAGTGCAGGCTGAAACTAACACAGGCAAGGTGACAGGCACTTTAGCATTCACTGTGAAAAGGGAGTGTTTTAATTAGTCAAAATGAAAGAGGCAAACCCTGAAAAGTTGTCAAGATATCACACTGAAGTAAGCTAATAAAAGCAAGTTGCACCTGTTGTTCAGTTTTAACAAATGATATGCTCACAATGTGGTAAAACTTCTAAGCTACTTTATACATATGAAAGTAACCTTTATGTAGACTAACTAAGACAATATTTACATTTACAGCATTTATCAGACACCCTAATATTAATACAGTCTTACATTCCAAGCAACTTTGGGTTATGGGTCTTGCTCAAGGACCCAACTGTGGCAGCTTGGCAGAGGTGGGATTTGAACCCTAGACCTTCTGGTCCACAGTCCAGAACCTTAACCACTAGGCTACCACAGGCCCAATATGGTTAAAAAAACATACAAAACAGCACTGCTGGTTTACAGCAGGAAGGTAGGCACCGGCTGGCCCGCGACCCCGTGTGGATTAAGCAGAAGATAATGAATGGATGGATAAGTTTAAAAGAAATTCACGGAGTGAAATTTTATTGGCCAATTCTACTTTCCAGTTTTTTTTACATCATTTTTAATACAATTCAGATTCAGATTTTCTTGTCTTGGAATGATAAATTACAGCATACAGAATTTTAATGGAATGGAACAATTTTAATGGAAACTGTTTCGAAAGGTAGCGCTGGCAGCTGGCCTGTGCAAGTCTGTGAGTTAGCGCTAGCTATAACTTGTTTGCCTTTCTTAGCTTTGTCAAACTCCACATATTCAGAGGGGTGATGTTTTAAATAACTTATTCAATTCATGTTCCGAACCTTTTTGGCTTCCTCCACAGTTTATTCTCACCCTGCATGTATTGCAAACAGAACTAATGATGCATCATGCTGAAGGTATGGATGTCTCCAAAAAGTACAATGAGTTCACTAAGTAGGAAACACAACTAAAATGTAACACTTCCTTGTCATGCATTACCAGCGGGTCTCATAAAGAAACCGCTGTGGTAAAGTGTTTAAAACTTTTTAGGCTACACATTTGAATTATGAACAAAAGTTAGTAAAGCAATGTGCTGTCTTTGGCTGTGTTTGTCTGGCTGCACAAGTGTATGTGACTGGAACAGAATCGGTTAGATGAAAGCGATCACACAACAAAGTAAAAACAAAACAAAATGGCAGATCGATTGGTGCGTCTGTAAAGCATGCTTTTTTTGATGTGTTAAAACAATTTAGTTGTGTTTGAGTCCATCATGGGAACCGAACTGCGACAGAGCTTGCAATATAACACGTTTCGGTCTGGTTTCATACCATATCCAGGTGACAGCAGTAGCTCTTCTTTTATGTACGAGCTCCATGTTTTGCACTTGCTGCACTCTCCTGTTACAAATGATCCTGCTTTGTGTTTGTTCAGTTTAGTTTGTGTCGCCTTAACGATGCATCATCTAAACAAAAAGACTGCCATACACTGTGTAATTGCAACACAATGGAATAGACAATAGAGCGCAATATTAAACACTGTTAAGACAAGATAGAAATGATACAGAGTAATTCCTTCACCTTCAGAGAGTTTACAGAACGGTTCAGACAGGATGATTCTGTGACTACCAGAGTACAGAAGAGAGCATACAATGTGAAATTGGATTTCTTTGCTGTTTATGCAATCAAGCCCATATATACATTACCCGCTCCGATCGCCTTTGTTTACCATTGGGATGTAAAAATCTTCATCAGTGTTATATGGTAAATGCTGAATTTGCTTTATTTGTTTCTCATCAGTTCTTAGTCTCTCTCTCTCTCTCTCTCTCTCTCTCTCTCTCTCTCTCTCTCTCTCTCTCACACACACACACACACACACACATGCTTGTCTTGCTATCCTTGCGAGGACTTTCCACTGAACTGAATGACAAT